>WEZZ01025124.1:214373-262054 GCA_013400585.1 Chloropsis cyanopogon | reverse complement strand
CCGCTCTGGGAGTCCCGGTGCCCCCCCCAGCCTGGGCAGTGCTCCCACTGCAGGCCCCCCATCAGCCTGTGTCCTGTCTCTTGTCCCATGTCACTGCCCCTTGTCCCCAAGCCCCTCTCAGCATCCCAACTCTGCTCAGCATCCCACCCCCTACACCCAAAGCCCCCTCAGCCCTCCAAGCCCTTCTCACTCCCTCCTCAGACCCAGAGGTGCCCTCCTTCCCTCTTCCCTGGCTCCCCCAAAGCAGGCAGAGGTGCAGGCAGAGGTGCTGTGGGGAGGCTCCCATGGCTCCCTTGGGATCAGGGATTCTCCCGGGAGCTTGGAGGGAGCTGCAGCTGTGACCAGCCTGAGCTCAGCGGGGTGTGGGCACCGAGCATACAAAAGCTCACAGTTTGTGGGTGCTGCTGAGGGCCCCCTGCAATACTGGGCTGGCACCGTGGCCCTGGGTGAGCACTGGGGTACCCTCAGTCCTGTGGCAAAAGCAGCAGCACACGGGCAGTCCCTGCTCAGGACCTGGCCCAGAGCTCCTCAGCCTCCTTGCCTGCAAGGGAACCGTGGCCTGGGTGGCTCCCAGGAGCCCCCTGGCCAGGCCACCAGCCGGAGCAGCGAGCCCAGGGCTCCCGGCAGGCCCCTCCTGAGCCCGTGGAGCGCACGGTGTGGTTTGACTTTGAGAAGGAGAGAAACAGAGGCTGCGTTATCCTGAAATCCCAATCCTGCCCTGGAATGTTTACTGTGAATCACCTCCCGGGGAGAGTGCCTGCTCCTCCCGGCCGCTCTGCCTGTCAAGTCACATAGCCAGAGCGATGTCACCAGCGCACAGCACCGGTGTCAAACAGCACGAGCCGCGGCCCAGCCCCTTCCCTAAAGAGCCAGTTTGTCGATGCTGCCATCTGAGAAGTCCCCGCTACCTTTGCTGGAGCAATTACACTGATCCCGTTACCTCAGCAACAACCACGGCACGCCGGTGTCACCACCAGTGCCACCCGGCAGAGCACACCGAGGCAAGGAACTGTCCAAACACGGGGACTGATCCCGCTGCCGTTTTCCCTGCCGAATTCCCTCCTTCCCCGGCGCTGCTGGAAGCGGAGGCAGCAGCCCGGGAATGCTGGGCAGGTCATTTGCATTCCCGGTGTCACTCCGAGCCGCTGCCAGCTGGGAGCAGTTGGGCAGCAGGCTCGAGGAGAACAAAATAAGAAAGAGAGAGAAAGCAGCGAGAGGTGCAGCGTGTTATTTAGCGCTGTTACTTTCATCCCCAGTTGGGACTCGCCTGCTCAGAGGTTTAATTTGGTCGAACAAAGCTGGTGGCACAGCGAGCTCAGCCTGCACCGCTCCCCCTCTGCTCCAGCCTCGCTTCCCTCCCGACCTGCCGGTGCTAAAGATAAGAGTTGTCTCTCATTTAGCAGTTCTCCTTGAGTGATTTTTATTGTGCTCATCTGCATTGTAGTAAACTCCTAAGATAGCCAGATAATAACAGCAGCGCCATGGAAACAGGCAGGAAAAGAGACCAAACACTGTATTTGTGATGCAGAAATGCCCACGAAGTGGCAAAAGTTGTTAGTGAAGCAGAGGGAATGGTGAGGCTCAAGCCTCAGCTGCTCAGCCAGGTTTAGGGGGTGCAGGTGGGCTCAGCTCCCACGAGACTGCACCCCATGGGCATCACACCTGGGGAAGGGACCTACTGCTGGGAATTGTGCTGCCTGGGGTCCTCCTGTCCCTCCAACAGCTTTGCTGGGACTCGGGTGGGCTGGGAGGCAGGAGTGTGAGTCGGGAGATGGGCTGGGATGCACTCCCCAGAGCTGCCGTGATTTGAATCATTTCCCTCCCTCGGCCGGCGCTGAGGCCTAATGGGCTGTGAAATCTCACCCGGAGAAACAGCGGGATGTGTGCGGAGGGAGGGAGGGAGGGAGGCAGCCTCGGTGCTCCCGGGATCCCCGGGCTCCTGCTGCTCCCCGAAACACCAGGGCCCTTCTGCCTGCAGCTGGGACCTGAAACCCTGCAGCTGCAGCAGCTCCTGCAGCCCTGGCAGGGCTGGGCTGGGCTGGGCTGGGCTGGGCTGGGCTGGGCTGGGCTGGGCATGGCCGGGCATGGCTGCATGCACAGCCCAGCTCCATAGCAGGGACAGTGTGAGGGTTCCTGGTTTGTGGGCTGCCAGGGCACCCCAAAAGTCCTTTTTTGTTCCTGTTGTTGCCAAAGAACGAAGCCGAAGTCCGTCTGCTCGTGTTCAGGGTTGTTTATTATTTCTTATCACAAACATTTTCTCCCTGAGCCACAAAGGTCTGTGCAGCAGCTCAGTTTCTGGTCTTCTCCCTCCCCATGGGTGGTTTTTAGGTTCTTATAGTGAAAACTACATATACTATGTTTACAATAATGTTCCAATACCTATTACCTACGTGAACCCACTTGTGACTACCCTGTACCTATCAGAATGTGTCTCTATCACCACAGAAGATGGAGGGACAGAAGGAGAAGAAAGAAGGACAGGGCACGCCCAGATTCCTCCATCTTGCCTCCTGAACCCCCATTCCAAAACCCCAAAAATCGACTTTTTCACCCTGTGATAAGCTAACTATCATTCTACTTAAATTCTTGTGGCTTGTAAGTCTTCAGACACTGATGGCAATTTTTCCCAAGGGCTAAAATCAAAGGCAAAGGTGTTTTTCACTCCATGCAAGGGTCTCTGAGCCCCCTGCCAGGGTCTCTCATCACCCAGGACAGCCAGAGGGATGTCCTGGGTTCCCACAGGACAGCATCAACAGGAGCGTGGCCTCTCGAGTTCCTTCAGCAGCACTCAGGGCCAGAGATGTTTGCCTGGTCAGAAACCTGAGGTATTCCAACCAAGAAATAAGACAAACATCTCCCGAGGCCACTTTATGGGCATTGCTCTAATTAGCACCGTGTTCATCGGCCGTTACCTCAGACCTTTGATTAACAGTGGAGAAAATCAATAACTGCTCTAAAAACTCAGATAAGTTTCACAGCTAATTTTAATTTCACATTTTAATCTTGTATTAATGTCAATCTTAATTACCATAATTAAGTCAGATGTGACTTAGCAAGAGCAGCTTGGAGATAAGATGTTAAAAGCAGACGGTGCCTTTCTGGTGCTGCTCACTGAGGTTTGGGAAGGGGCTGATGACAGGGTGGGGGGGGGATCCCAGTGTCCCCAGCCTTGCCTGGGGTCTGTCCCCTGCACTGCAGTGAGGCCCTGGAGCCCCTCAGAGTCGCTTTGCTTTTATTTGGGGTGCCTGAGCCCCCAGCCCGTCACACCGGGGAGCGCAGGGAGGTGACAGCCCCGCGGCGCCGGCCATGCCTGCACTCCCCTTGTCACAGATCCATGAGATCCGAGCTGCCTGGAAAATCAATCTCTCATTTATTTTCGCGGCGGTGCCGCAGCCGCCGGTGCTGCCGCGTTTGCTCTGCAGTTGTGCCCATTGATCGCCGCCCACTCGCAGCTCCCGGAGCCCGCGGGGCACGGGCAGCGCTGCCAGGGGCTCCGAGCAGCCTGGGCACTGCCTCTGGAACCCTGGACACATCCACCCTGTGGGATCCTGCGGCGTCTGCCCTGCAGCGGGGTGGGACAGACCCCTGTGCTGCAGCCCCGGGTGGGAGATGGGGACAGACCCCACTGGTTCAAACCCTGACTCCTGGCTCCAGATCCGTGTGAGCCATCCCAAAACACGCTGGGGATCCTGTTGGGGGTGCAGCTGCTCCGTGTGGCTCCCGTGAGGGCACAGAGGGCACGCACAGAGGGTGCCAGGCTGCTGCCTCTCCTGCCCTCTGCTCACACGGGGGAGCAGCCTCCTCCCTGCAGCTTCCTTGGGAAGCTTTCACCCCTCCTCCACAGTGCCCGGGGGGGGCTTCAATGGCACAAGGAAGCGGAAAAATAACCTCAGCTTTAGACTTGGAAGCAGAGGTGCCCCGTAGCGCAGCTGAAAGGCGGCTCTGAGGAGCTGTGCCCAGGCTCCGCTGGCCGGGGGCACTGCTGGTGAGTGGCAATATTGTCCCAGGGCAGAAAAGGCCTTTGTCCCTCCGAGATGGCAGAGCCACTCCAGCCTTCGGCTTTGGGAACGGGGCTGATTCCCTGCTTTGCCTTCCAAGGACGGTGCTGAATGGGGGGTTTGAGCTGGAGGCCAGGCTGGGATCCAGCCCCTTGGAGCCAGTGCCAGCGGGCACAGCTGGGGGCCCGCTCAGGAGGGAAGTCCTTGTTCCTTGTCAACAGAAGAAGACTTTGCACGGCTTGAAAATAGGCTCCCTGTTGCCCACCGGGGTTTGGAGGGGGCTGAGGGAAGCAAACCCGCTGAGGGGAAGGCAGGCAGCAGCATCCCCGTGGAACAGGAGGGAGGGGACAGCCTGCTCGGGGTGCCGTGTCCCCAGCATCACCTCTGCACCCCTCAGTGTCCCCGTGTGGGCTGTGGACCCCAGCAAGGCTCTACAGTCCCTGTGTCACATCCCAGTGAGCCATCCCCCCACGGAGCAAAAGCTCTCCTTGTGCACCAGGATTGAAGCCTGGGAGCACCTACCTGAGCCTGTGGCACCTTAATTCCCCAGCCAGAAATCAGGACATTGTTTTATGCTCCATGCATAATTCATAATCCAGAGCTTAATTAACTAAAGCTCCTCGTGGCAGTGCCTGGAGAGGCTCCCACCAGCTCCAGGCACTTCCAGCCACTCCAGTCCATGGCTGCCAGGCTCCATCCCAAGGTGTTGCTCTGGTTGCTGTATCCATGTCTCACTGCTGCACTGTGATGTCCCAAAAGTTTTCAGGACTTTTCTGTTGTGATTTTCAGTTCTTTGTTCCAGCAGGATTTGCATCAGTCAAGGAGCAGCCAGTGGCTCCGTGGTGCCCCCATCCTGACCATCCCCACAAATCCTGGGTAAATCTGCCTCCTACAAATCCACCTTTCAGCTGGAAAACACCTGCTCTGGGGAGGCTTTCCTACCTTGTCCTCCATTCTCTGCATCCATTCCAGAGTCAATATTCCTGCCAGGACTGCTGCTGTTTACTCATTGCATCCCATATAAATTGCAAGAGAGATTACACTGATACATAAAACAGCATTTGTAAATCCAGGAGTGCACAGAGCTGTTGTCCTCTCTTGCAATTCCTCCTTGAGGAATAACAAGAAGAAGTTTTTATGAAGTGAGGCAGAGTGCAGCATGATTTTAGTGCTATCCCACTGCCTCTGGAGAGAGGGATTTCTTTGCCTCTGCATTATTCTACACTTGCTGTAATCCATTAATTGTCTTCAGGAAAATGGTCTGGTTTTCTCCCTCACACCAGTGTCTCCCTGTGCATTTCAGAGTCCCCTGATCCAGGCAGGAGGGCTCAGCACCAGTGCTCAGCACCCTGAGCCAGGCAGGAATGCCCAGGGAGGCTGGAGGTGCCTGCAGGACAGGATGAGCTGGATGCAGACCTTGGCCCTCAGCACCAACCACAGGTAAATATTTTTCATTTGCCTGGCTCAAATAATTTCCCCGTGGGAATGATAAAAGCAGTCTGTGAGGAACTGATGCAATCAGCATCGCTCAGTGATGCTGATTGGGAATAATCCCCGAGTTGTTGGAGGCACTGGAGAGAGAGGGGGTGAGCACCAAGGGGTGGGAAGGGAAAAAAAAAACAGGAAATAAGGGAAAAGAAGGAAATCACAGATTAGAGTCAGCAGCAGTAACCATGGCGCTGTGAAAGCCAGGCTTTGTCCAACAGCTGATTGTGATCTTCGAGGGGATGATGCATTTGAGGCAGGGAGGGAGGCAGGGAGGGATCCGATGGCTGCCGTGGGCTGTTGTGATGGATTGGATGTGGCGTCAGGCACATTCTCCTGGAGCCGGTGTGATGCAGGATCAGCACAGCGCATCCTAAGTGGGAATGAACTGGCTCATTGACAGATCCCGGGAGCGCGCAGATGAGGAGAATCATCCTCACAAGGAGGAATTAGTAACGAGCCCGCTCTGACCCGGCGTTTGCTCTGTCACTGCTACAGTTCCCACGGCCTGCAGGCAAACACCAAACCCCGGGAGATGCTGCTCGAGCCGGGATCAGCGCCTCTCACCGGGAGCGGGGACGTGCAGCCACACAGCACAGCCCTGGTCACAGCACAGTCAGTTCTTCTGCCAAAGCAGCCCAGCCACTCACATCAACTCATGTCTGTGCCGTCAAACACGGGGGTTGGAGGGTCCCAGGGACTGGAAGGTCCCTCTGCAGTGGCTAAAGCAGATGGCATCGCTCAGGGTCGCAGAAACCCCCCGCAGCTGGAGCAGGGAGAGGTGCTTTGCTCCCCCACAGCTCTGCAGAGGCAGTGGCAGCCCCACAGAGCCCACTCCTGAGGGTGGCTGTGGCCTGGCCAGCAAAGCCTTGGGCCAGCAGGGCCTTGGGCCAGCAGGGCCACACCTGCACCTCCCAAGGACCAGAATCCACGAACTGGGTGGCACAAGGGGCAGGGCAGTGGCACTAACTGTGGCTGTGCCTCACACAGGAGGTGACAGCCCCCTCCCAGCCCACCCCTGTGTCCTCCCTGGTGCCCCAGGCTTGGCTTTGTCTGCAGAGGCTGCTTGCTCTCTTTGTGGGGGGAAAAAGGGATTTGTACTAAAGCTCTTTGCATGAAAAAATAAAATCCATACTGTGCTGCTTTGCTCTGCCCCGGTTCCCAAGCTGTGATGTTTCATTGATTAGCTTGTAAGAGCTTGGAGCAGAGCCCGTGCTTTGCTGGGAGCGTTTCCGCAGCTCCCGCAGGTGGAAAGCCATTAACCGCCCCCAGCCTCGTCCCTCTGCTTCCCGGGAGACTTTGGGTGGAGGCTCTGGGCTTGTTTAAAGAGGAAAACCCCTAAAACACAGTCCCCACATCACGGCTGGGGTTCTCACACTCTACCCCGGGCTGGGGACCTGGGGGTGCCCCACACACAGTGTCACCCCCCGGGGCAGAGCCACTGCCCATCCTGAGCTCACATGGGTGATAACTCCCAGAGATCCCAACAAAAGAACAACATTTCACTCGTGCAGGGCTATTACGGAGCTCGCTGGAACTCGCTGCTGCTGCTGCGTGTGTCACCGTGATGAGAGGCCGGCGATAAAGCTCCGGCACTCCCTGAGCGCTGCTGGATCAACGCCTCCTCTGGAAAAGCCGTGCCTCGGCTCCCAGCGCCTGCTCAGCGTCCTGCGGGCAGGGATTTGTGGGGCTGGCAGGGCTAACGCGGCTCCTGGTGCCCCACACGGGAGCCGGGCACGGGATCCAGCAGCGTTCCCTGCAGGGTTTGTCCCTGGATGTCAGCCCTGGGGCTCTGAGCTCCGGGCGGGATCCGCCCATGGCTCTGCCCTGCGTGTTCCGAATATTTTGGGAGGGTGGGCAGAGATCCCGGTGCCACAGCAGCCAGGGGATCCGCAGGGATCCGGGCAGGACTCGGGCTGGGGAGGAGGAGGAGGAGGAGGAGGAGGAGGATGAGGAGGAGCAGCAAGCAGCACGTGTGGGGCGCTGGCAGAGCCGCAGCGTGTGCGTTCTCGCGGTGGGAGATGCAGCACAAGCTGCCGTGGGATTTAGGGAATGCAAACACCAGGGAAGCGCTCCCAGGGAGCCCCGACCTCGCCGCCCAGGGCTGTGGCTGCTGCTGCCCGTGCCCCTGCAGGGGCTTTGGTGGGTGTGAGCGCTCCTTTGGTGGGAGATCCCAAGGTTTCCTGCAGCTGCAGCACGCTGGGAGCAGCGCCTGTGCCCCCCACCCCAATTCTGGCCCTGTGGGAGACATTTCCAGTTGTAGATAATGAGTGTGTGAGGCATCGAGTTCCTGTGTGTGTGTCAGCTGAGTGACACGGGCACGTTCCGCGGCAGCTCAGCTCTCTGTGACCCCCGGGGAGGTGCCCCTGTCCCCGTCCTGTCACCCGGAGATGGCACCAGAGCTCAGAGCTGCTCAGGCGGGGCTGGGAGCTGGGAGAGAGGGAAGGAGCCTTGGCTGCAGGTTAAAGGAGGTCACTTTATTGCAGTCAGCACTGCTGAGATCCCTGGGCAGCCACGGGGTTAATGGGATAAACCAGGGAAATTTGTAAATCTCTCCCCAGCACCCAGGAGATCAGTTTTTAGTTTGTGTTTGGCAATGGAAGCAAATCCTGCCCCGCTCTCCCTGACCTGGCTGTTAAGATGACATAGTGAGAACTGGTTTTGATTCCCAGGAGGGTTTTATGCACCTGGGAAAAGCTCCTTGGGAAAGGTGCTGCACCAGCCCCAGGTCCCCAAGCTCTTGGTGGCCCTGAGCCCAGCTTGTGCCAGGGCTGGAGGGGACATGGGACACCCAGCCCAGCTGAGTGCAGGGAGGACACAACATCGTGGGGATTTAACAGGGGAGAAGCCTCCTGACAGCCCACATGTAGGCCTAATAATTTACTATAACTGCTTTTATGGCAGACCGTAAAAATCTAAAATAAGGCTGGGAATTGTCAGAGAATCCCACACAGAGATGAATTCTTGCATAATCAGAAATTCTGGAGCCACAGTGTTTAGGCTCCAGTGCCTTCCTCTGCAAACTCTGAGGTGTTCACCGGGCTCCCACAGTCCTGGTGACGAGTGATCTTCTCTGATGAAGTGGTTCTGTCCAACCTCAGGGATTTTGGGAGGCAGAGATCCCTGCTCTGCTCTGACTCTGGAGTGCAGCCCCCAGCCCTGCACCCTCCTGACCCCCTCCCGCTGTCCCAGCCTCTCTGCAGGGACATCCCAGGGAATGCACAGAGGGCTTTTGTTTCCTCCAGTCCCCTCCACGTGGCACAGCGAGGACAGGCCTGTCCCTGGAGGGTGACATTAAGCACCGAGGTAATTCTGCCTCCGAGTGCTAACCCTGAGCCGTTATCACAATTACTCCCAGGGCCACTGGATGATACTTGGTAATTACGTGGCTCTTTCATCTGGGATCTCAGAGCACTTACCGATCAATTAATTACACTTTCAGCAGGCTTTGGCCCCGGTGCCAGATGCAGATCGATAATCCTTCTCCTGAGATGAGGCTGGCTCTGAATGACACGGCCCTGCCAGCACAGGGCTCACCCAGCAGGGTGGTGCCCAGGCTCTGGGGTGCCCAGGCTGCCCGGGGAAGGTGGAGAATGAGGGCATGGAAAATGTGAGAATCACAGGATTTTGGTTGGATAAAACCTCTCAGATCTTTGAGTTCCAGCCTTAAACAAGCTCGGGAGGGGTCCTGAGCACTGCCAGCTCTCCCCCACCCTCTAAAGGCTTTGTTCCCCTGCTGTTGGGGACAGATGGGAGAAGGGAAGTGCCAACCAGCTCCTCCTGATCCTCACAGCCCCAGGACAAGCTGTTGACTTGCTGGACACAGCACCATTGGGAGGAGTCCTGGCAGGAGCCCGGCCATGAGCACGGGCTGTAAATCTCCTCCCAGAGGGGAGCCTGGCTACACCCGAGTCTGGATTTATGAGCAGAAATAAGATGGAAAGCAGGAATTCCCCTCAGGGCATGCAGGAGTGGAAAATACTCATTCTCCTGCCGAAAACTCTTCAGGTTTTTCATTGGTTACTGCAGGAGGGGAGAACTCACAGGGCTGGGGAGGTGCTGGAGGAGGGAAGGATCTGCCGGAGGCTTTGGTGGGTGACTGGGAGGGCAGAGAGCTGCCAAAAGCCGCGGGGCCATGGCGGCCCCAGCCCTCCTGGGGAAGGATGGGGTCGGGTGAGGACGGTGGCAGGGTCGAGGATTAATCCCAGCTGGATCTGGGGGTTTCTGGGGCGTCAGGAGCCAGCCAAGGGCCAGCCATGCTGTCAGCCCACAGAGCTTCTCACCTCTCATTGCAACGACCTTTTCCTCACAGACTCGTCCTGTGTTGATCTAAATGACACGACTGGGGAGAGCTATTGCTCCTATACGAGATTTTCCACTGCATTTCTCCATTATCGACTCTCCAGAGATGCAAGAGTGGAAATCAAGGGTGTGGGGGCTGTCCCTGGGCAGGGTGTCAGAGCCACCTCACAGCTTGGAGCAAAACTGCAGCGTTTGCAGCCCGTCCCTGCCAGAGAACCGCAGGCTGCAGCCTTCCCGTCCCAGCTCAGCGCTGAAAATCGCCAGTCGCAGGCGGAGAAGCTCTTCCCCGCCTCCCCCGGAGCCCCAGGGCTCAGCCGAGCTGCTCTCAGTGCTCTCCTGCTCGGCCAGAGAGCTGCGTCACTGCAGCCTGACATCCCTCCCCGTGTCCCCTCCGTGTCCCCCGGCTGGCAGAACCGGGGCTCCCGCTCCCTCTCCCCGACACCGGTGGGGGCGGTGGCACATGGGGATGGGGGCTGGGCTGGCAGCGAGGACAGGTTTTGTCACCCTGGGACAGTGGTCTGCACTCTTGGCCGTCCTTCCTTCCTCCCAGGCAACCTTGCAGCCCAGATGGAGAGCGCCATACGGAGTTTTGTTCCCTTCCCGACACACACACGACACATTCCCTGCCTGTCTAACAAGGTGTCCGTGCCAGGCTGTGTGACACGGTGAGAGGCACAACCAGGGATCAAGTGGGGGGGACACAGGGGAGCTCTGTCCCACCACTGGGCCACCCAGTCCTTGTCATGGAGGAGCTTTGGGAGCCGAGGGCAGCTGTGGGACACAGCCAGGTTGGAGATTCTTGCTCCCAGCTGGGGCTTGTTACCACCTGGAGCTGCTAAAAAAGCAGGGTTGCCCCTCCCAGGGCTGCTGCTGTGCAGGAGGATGAGGAGGGTTTTACAAGGGTGTGCCGTGCTGGGGTAAGTGAGAATGGCTTTAAGCTGAAGGAGGGTATGTTTAGATTAAATATTAGGAAGAAATTATTTTCTGTGACTGCTCTGAAAGCTGTGGGTGAGGGGGTGGCTGTGGGGATGTCCGGGCACTGGGAGGAAGCGGTGCCAGCAGAGGGATGGAGGGATGAGCCATCAGCTGGGATTTCTCCAGCGCTTAAAAGCCTCCTTCACATTCTGTGCCATGAAACACGGCCGTGATTTTTGCTTTACAAGTGTGATTGCTTATAACAGCATGAAATTACAGCCAGAGCTGGTCAGCCTGGCAGCAGACGAGCAGAGCTGGGAGTGTGGCACTGTGTTGGTACGTGGGGAGGGAGGGAGGGTGACAGCCACATCTCTGGGCTATCCAGGTGGGAAGGCAGAGGGGAGCCCAGAGGAGATGGATGCTGCAGGGTTAGACCTGGTGGTGATGGAGGTGGGTGGGCAGAAAGGATGAGTTAAGGGGCTCAAATTTGGAATAAACACATGGCTGCCCTGTCCAGGGCATGCTCAGCCTCTCATCTGGGGACTCCAGTTCTGAGCACCCTGGGTGCTGCTTCAACACTGCTCTGTCCCAGCTGCCGCTCTGCTCACAGCCCTGTCCCACACCTCCCTAAATCCCTGTCATTCCTGGCATTTTCCTCACTTTCATAAGCTTTTTTACTGCTCTGAGGAAAAAGGTCTCCATTTACTCATCGCTGCTCTAATTCCATTTGCGAGCTGCGGGTGTCAGCCAGAGGTGGGCCAGCGAGACCAGGGAAGGATTCCTGGCGGGAGGAGCCTGGGTGTGCTGGGTGGGATTGATTTCACAGTGCAGAAGCCACTCAGCAGCAGCCCCTGCCTGTCCTCCTGTCATGCACAGCACTGTGGAAAATGCACTTATTCGCATATTAGACCGATTCTCTGAAGTTCAAGCCTTCCAGGATTTCTGGTCCCTCCCAGTCTTGCCATCTGCTTTCATCCCCTTTCATCCCACTGCCCCTGCGCCTCCCTGGCTCTGCTCTGCTTCCCGTGCTTGTCAGAGGGTGAATAAATCAGCTGAGGGATGGCCCGGGGCTGGGGGCTGGGAGCTTCTCCTGGCGACTGCGCTCTGCCAGCCTGACCTTTCCAGGGAGCAGCCCAGGAGTGCTGCCCACGGCATTCCCTGCGCCGGAGCAGCAGCACAGCCAGGAAAGGAGCCCATCCCAGAGTCTGGGTCGGTGCTCTGTGCCCAGAAAGCCTCGAGCACCACGGCATGGCAGCCTTTGTGGGACCAGCATATCTGGGACAGGCTCAGGGCTCAGGGCCGCTCTGGGAGGCAGCGGGTGCTCTGCCTGTTCCTCAGACCCTGATGGATCCCTGTGACTGATGGCTGAGTCTTTCACCCTGAACCAAGCTGACAGCTTCCAAAAATCCTGTTGATGGATGATCTCATTAACCAGGGGCGCACTGCTAGGGAGGGAGGGGAGCAAATGACTTATTGCCTTCTCTGGGGGCTTTGCTGGCAGCGTGAGGACGGTTCATTCCCTCTTCCCCAAAGCCAGGGGAGCAGCAGGTGTGTTCATCACTGCAGGGAGGTCCCTGAGGCACTGGGAGCAGGTGCCAGACAGAGGTTGGGGCGCTCCTTGCTGGTCCCTATCCTGCTGCAGCCCAGAGCAATGATCCATTCCCAGCTCTTGTGCCCAGAAGGAGCCAGTGAGATGACCCAAAGGAAGTCACAGGGCTAAAAATGTGCCTGAAGTCAGAGGAAAACACCTCAGTGTGCTGCAGAGCCGTTTCCATGCTCACCACTCATGGTTAGTTCATCCCCATGTGCTCAGAGCGTGGATATCCAACAGGGTGATGATCCAGCACAGGAGTGGGAGGGATTTTGATGTTTCTTCCAGGGATCATGTTTATTTTCTTCACACCCTTCAAGGAGTTCTGTGCAGCAGTGCAGAGGATGAACAGGCTCTCCCCAGGGGTGCCTGGGTGCAGTTTTGGCAGGGGATCAGGGACACAGGGACCGAGTGGAGATGGACTCTGCCCTTCAGCACTGCTGAAGATGCTGAGACGCTCTGGGGCTCACGGCCCAGGGGGACACAATTTGGTTTACCAAGTTTGTCTGCTCTTGAAGTGAGCAGCTAAAGGGAGAATGGGAGTTTGAGCAGGGGAGGGTTCCTGGCTGTGTCAGAGGGAAGATTTGCAGAGCTGGCTGTGGGATCAAGGACTGCATTAGCATTGACCTCAGCTGTGGCGAGATTTCCTAACTCAGCACAAGGCTGTGCTTGACTCTAAACCTCAGATGGGCACAGATAGCCCCTGCCTTGCAGGGGTGTTTGGGGTCTTGATCCATCAGTGTCTCCTCAACACCCCCATTCCCAGAGGGGAAGGATGCTCTGGCAGCGCAAGCCACAGTCCTGGATGCTGGTTGTGCATCTGAAACCAGCTCCAGCCTCAGGGAGGGAGGGAGATGGTTGAGGAAGGCTGGGGGAATAAAGCTTCCCCTATCCCCTCATCCTTCTGCTGCAGCTCTGCCCTGGCACAGGGGAAAGGCCTCGTGCTGGGCTTCAGGCAGAGAGAGCAGGTGCTGGTTGTAGTGTTGCTTGCAGGAATGAGTTATCCCAGGGAAAATGCAGGTTCTCTCCCCCTGTGAGCTCCTGAAGCTTTGATATGCTCCTCCTGCAAGCGAGAGAGCCAAAGGGAACATGGAATCAGCACCATCTTCCCCCTGGAGTTCTTCTTCAGGCTTCACTTGGTGTCATAATGATCCAATCAATCCCAGGAGGCTCCAAATAATTATTAATTAAGGCAATGATTGGGTGATTTGGCCGTCATTGCAGCTGTCTTTCACAGGGAGAGAGAAAAGCCTGTTCCTTTCTTATTTTTCCCCAAAGCCTGACTCTGATGGCACGCGGCTGCTCTGCAGAACACAATGTAATAGCAGGGTGACTCACAGCCAAGGATTTGTATTCAATATCGGTTCGGATTACATTAGCTTTGCCTAATGCCTGAGCAATAAAGTGCCTCTTCATTGTATAGCTGCAATTTATTTCGGCTCCTGGGTTGGTACAGAGCAAACATCCATCATGCAGCAACACGTGTGCCCTGCGAGGACGGGAGCAGGCTGGGGGATGCCGGCTCTGCCTCTCCTCCTGCTCCTGCCAGGGGCTCCCATTGTCATGGAGTCCTGGAACGCCAGGAGCTCCCATTGTCATGGAGTCCTGGAATGCCAGGAGATCCCTTTGTCATGGAATCCTGGAACCAGGAGCTCCCATTGTCATGGAGTCCTGGAACACCAGGAGCTCCCATTGTCATGGAGTCCTGGAACACCAGGAGCTCCCATTGTCATGGAGTCCTGGAACGCCAGGAGCTCCCATTGTCATGGAATCCTGGAATGCCAGGAGCTCCCATTGTCATGGAGTCCTGGAACCAGGACTCCTTTTGTTGTGGAACCCTGGAAGGGTTTGGGTTGGAAGGGACTTTAAAGCCCATCTTGTCCCACCCCCTGCTGTGGACAGGGGCACATTCCACTACAGCAGTGGCTCCGAGGCCTGTCCCACCTGGCCCTGGACATTTCCAGGGATGGGGAATCATCCATTTGTTCATCCATAAAACCTGCCTCCATCCCAGCAGAGCCCAGCTGAACGGGGTGCCCTGTTCCCCCAGCGGGGTGTTGTCCTGGGTGCTCCACTCCAGGAGCAGATCCCTGAATCCTGTAGCCATCCACAGGTCCTGGAGCAGCATCCCAGCCCCCTGCAGTGTGCAGGCTGCAGCTGCCGCCTCCCAGCGCTGAGCAAGGGCTCTGCCTGGGACATGGATCCACCCGAGCCTCCGGGCAGGTCCCCGAGCTGGTGGCGTTCTGGTCACATCCCTGCCACCACTGTCCACGCTCTTCTCCCGCATTTTCCAGCCTCTCCTCGGTGCCTTTCCCACTCTCCCTGTGTGCGGATGCTTTGGTAGAGGAGCAGAAAAGCTGCGAAGGCAGGGAGAGCCCATCCCGGCCCGGCTGCAGCTGCTTGGCCGAGGCTCCCCGGGCTGGGTCGGGCAGCTCAGCGCCGCCGGCACCGCCCGGAGCACAGCGAGGGCACAGCCAGCACTGCTGCTTTTAGTTTGCAGAGGTCTGGGAAAACGCAGCGTTTTCCTTGGCTGCCCTAAGGGGACCCAGCGATGATTCACGTGGGCAGCGGTGAGTAAGAGCCTTATCTTTATTTACTCGGTGGTTTCGTGCCGGCGCTGTGGAAGACCTCGGAGGAGGAGGGGCAGGTCCACAAGGAGCCTCCGTGAGCGCTTCCAGCCTGGCGCTGGTGAGAGGAGGGCTCAGCGAGTCACGGATGATTTATGAACTCTCCCGTGCAGGGCAGAGGTCCCTTTTCGCCTGGCACAGAGGCACTGGGCTTGTTGAAGGAGGGAACCGGCCCCAGCCTCGCTCGGAGAAGCTGCCAGAGATTTCCTTATTGCCGGGGAGACGCCCCCGCATCTCCTCCTGCCGTGGGTGTCGCCTGGTCCCTTCCTGTTTGTCACCCGGCCGGGAAGAAGGAGCGGCAAGGAGGAATCCATGAGTGTTCCCAGGGAGCTCTCTGCGGTGTCCCCAGGGGGGATGGACAGACCCAAAAGCCACCACCAAGCAGGGACCCGGCGCTGAGCCGCTCACCCGGCGCTGACACAAAGTCCTGCGAAATGTGGGAATGAAGGAAGTGCCGCCAGGGCTGTGCTGGCACGGAGGAAAGCCCCTGGGATGGGGTCCTTAGGGCTGAGTGATGCCATCACCGTTAATCAACACCGACTGCAGCGCTCGCCGTGTCCCCGGGGCCGGGACACTGCCGGGGACACTGTGGGGGACACTGTCACCGCTCTGGGACAATGAGAGCTGTCCTGTCCCCGCACCTCACGGAGCTGCCACGCCGCTGCTGCCGGCTGGAGACATCGTTAGAGGTGACATCTGATTGCTGAGGACACCTCAGCCCGTGACTGCCAGCAGGGCTGGGCCGGTGCCAGCAGGGCTGGGCCAGTGCCAGCTCTGGGCTCCGCAGCCACCGTGGGCGCATGCCCGTGCTGGGACATCCACCTGCAGGGCACCACCGGCACCCTCTGCTTTCCCACCTGCATGTCCCAGGAGCCAGCAGCTCTCCCCTGGCCTCTTTGGGACCGTTTGCTGCTGGATAACCCAGGAGCAGCGCGGTGTGGTGCCGAGCCAGAGCCTTGCAGGGTGCATTGTCACCCTTTTGTCCCTCAGAGGGTGGCTTGGGCACCCCTCACATGGCAGGATGGGCCATGGCTGTGGCAGTGGCTGTGGGAGAGCCACAAGGACTGAGCAGGGCAGGGAATTCCCTCAGAATGGGGATCCCTGAGCCCTGATCTTCCCACAAAGCCAGCACGGAGGAGCTTAATCCCTGGGGCTGATGCTAAACCTGTTAGTGCTGGCAGCAGCACCCAGGAGCTGCTGTCTCCATGCCAAGGGTGGCTCTCTGGGATGAAGAAACAGTTCCCATCCCACAAAGTTTAGGTAAAAAGCCCTGTTTTCTGGGCCTGCTGGCGAGACAGTGTCCTATGGGAGCAGGGGAATCTGGATTTCTTGGTAAATCTACTGCCATCCAAGAAAAAACGCATTTTAATCAAATCCAAGGCAATGCTGCGATCTAGACACAGGAAATATAGGCCACGCTCACAAACCATGAGGCTGCGTCCCAGAAAACATCAAATGTGAAAATAATTTAGAGGCTGGAGGAGCAAAAGCAGCTCCACAGGCATTCTTAGGGCTCTGGCACCCTCCAAGGCTGGTCCCAGCACAGCCCTGCTGAGGTTTAGGGGGTTGCCTTGATCCTGGCACAGTCCTGATGCACCTGTGGGACCCAGGGGAATATTCCATGCAGGGCTGGGAAATCTGGTTCATTAAAGAAGGGTTTGGCAGACAGGAGAGGGTGAATAAAATAGGGAGGAAAATTCTTTGAGGACTGAAAAAACACCACTGAAAGGCAAGGAGGGAGTGAGGTCCCTGGGGTTGAGCCAAAGGAGGATCCAGAGGTGCCTTGAATCCGCTCTGCAAAAATGTTCCTGGGATACAGCAAGCTCTGAAAGGGCCTTTTAATCCAGCAGGGAAAGCACAAGAGAGCCAACAACTGGAAGCTGGAGCCAGACACATTTAAATTAGAACAAAAGGCACATTTCTAATAGTGAGGTAATTAACCACTGGAACAAATTATCGAGGGGAAGCGATGCTTTCTCAGTCTCTTGAAGTTTTCAAATTAAGTCGGGATGTTTTTTTCCAAGAAAAAGCTTCACTTGAGCAAAAAACAACTGGAGGAATTTACTGCCTGTGCTCAAATGTCAGCCCAGACTCTGCAGAACACTCTGGCCTCAAAATCAGCTTTTTGATAAAACTGGTGGAATTTTTAAGGCAAACCCAGATGCAAGGAATGGGAAGAGGAGACATTTCCCAGCATATTCCTACTCCCAGTGAAGCTGCTCTTACACTTGTCACCCTTGGGGCAGTTCCTTTGCCCTCTGGTAAATGGTGTCTGTACAAAATTTGGAATTTGGAGAATGGTCTGGGTGCATCCCCAGGGACCTGCTTGGCTCATGGGGCTGCAGCTCCCTGGTGCAAAACCACCTTGGAAGCAGAGCCCTGTCTGAGCTGGGGCTGTCCTTGCAGGAGACTATGAATATATCCACGGATATATATATTTATATTTGTCTATTTACATTTCTATGGCACACTGACAGGCTTCCAGCAGCGGCACCGTTGCAGTGGCCATGCCTGGGGTGAGGTTGTCCCTGTGTGTTTGGTGTCAGACAGTTTGGCCCTTCCTGGGAGCTGGGAAGTCAATCACAGCTGCTCCATAGAGCTCTGGTCCTGTAATTACTCCGTGATTAAATAAAAACGTAATTCCTTCAACACCTCCGCACTCCTGCTTTATTGCAGGAGAGCCCACACAAGGAATTAATGTTTAAATAATGGCTTTCCTCCCCAGGAGCGGGCTCTGAGATAGGCAGGAATATATTAATGCCCTGTCCCATGGATGGAAGGGGCTGGGGGCCAGCTGCAGCATCCACTGGGATTCTCCCAGTGATCTCTGTCTCCACATCTTCTGGGCACAGCCCTTGGGCAGAGCCTGTGGGTGCAGCACCCCAAATCCCCACCCCAGCTGGCACGAGGAGCCTTCCTTGGCAGGGTTTGGAAATTGCCCGGTAATTCCTGCAGCTGGGATGGAAGTTTGGTGCCTGGAGGAGTGCAGAGGATTCCAGCTGCTGGCTGCTCAGATTTCTGAGCTGTCCATCTCTTCCTATCGGCAGATGCCAGCTGGGACGTCAGTGCCTGGTGAGGAATTGTCTCTCCTTGCAAAGGGCAACGCTGTTTCAACCTCTTTATTAAGCCAAGCACAATCCTGTGCGCCAGCAGAGATGAAGAAAAGCTCCTGATAAGTGGGACTGGCCATTCCCTGAGTTCCCAGTCTCCTTGGTTACAGTACGCCACACAAATGCTGTTCTCGGAGAGCAGGCTGTGAGCAGAGAGTTTGAATCCCAGGCTGGAGAGGTTCTCCAGCTCCCTGCCTCGTACCTGGTGCTGCTGAGAGAATGCTCAGCACAGGAGGGGGCGGGGAAGGGGCTCCTGCTGGTTTTGCAGAGGTGTCTGAGTGATGCAGTCGGAGCAGATCCAATGGGCTCTGTGCAATCCCAAATCCCAAAGCCCAGGCAAGCTGCTCCCAGCTATTAACCAGACTGAATGGAGGATGTGCTGCCTGTTGTAACTGGTGTGGGGATATGGGGGCCAGTGTGGGGCTCAGAGAGCCTCAGCCCTCAACCAGCACCTCCAAGGAAGCCCAGGAGGGTGCTGGTCCCATATTTAATGCACAGGAGGGTGTTGGTCCCATGTTTAATATACAGGAAGGTACTGGTCCCATATTTAATGCACAGGAGGGTGCTGGTCCTATGGTCCNTAATATACAGGAAGGTACTGGTCCTATATTTAATGCACGGGAGGGTGTTGGTCCCATATGCAATGCACAGGAAGGTTCTGATCCCATATCCAATGCACAGGAAGGTTCTGGTGTCATATTTAATGCACAGGAAGGTTCTGATCCCATATCCAATGCACAGGAAGGTTCTGATCCCATATTTAATGCACAGGAAGGTTCTGATGCCATATTTAATGCACAGGAAGGTTCTGATCCCATATCCAATGTACAGGAGGATTCTGATCCCATATCCAATGCACAGGAAGGTTCTGGTGTCATATTTAATGCACAGGAAGGTTCTGGTGCTTCTGGTGCCATATTTAATGCACAGGAAGGTTCTGATCCCATATCCAATGCACAGGAACGTTCTGATCCCATATTTAATGCACAGGCAGATTCTGATCTTTTATCCNATATCCAATGCACAGGAAGGTTATGATCCCATATTTAATGCACAGGAGGGTGCTGGTCCCATTTCTAGAGCACAGGCAGGAGTGGCTTCAACACAATTTTGCCACCCTGACCCCACACCCGTGCTGTGCCCGTGGTGGTGCCACCTCTGCGGTGTCACCCAGGGCACGGCAGTCCCAAGGGATTGCTGTCACCACAGCCAACCTGTGACAGCCATTAGTAACGTGATCCCCTGGCTGGTCAGAGCCTCCTGTAGCTATGGTAATGGACTACCATAATTCACAATTATAATGTCAGATTTAAACCCAGGGCTTGTGCAAAAGGATAAAAATATCTCTTTGCTCGTGGGATCTCAGTATTATTTGCTTTGCTATATTGGAAGCTAAATGCTCTCACGAACATCAAGCGATTGTGCCGAGATTAAACACTTTTCTTCTGTTTATGCACGTTTCATCCTTTTATAGTTTTATTAAAACGCTGGCTGCACTCTCAATTAAGCAAAATCCTTCTGCAGTTGTAAGCACATTTCGTAGGAATAAATAATTTAATCTGAAGGGTGTTTTGGGCTCAAAACCACAATGCTAAGATATTGGGTGGTGCAGAGCTGAGGCACGGGAGTGGGCACTGCCATCTCACCGTGCTCCAGCAAGGATTAGGGAGCATGGATGTGCCCTGGGTGTGCCCCTGTCACGCACCTGGTTGGCACCTCCAGCCCATCCCATAATCCACAGGGAGAAAAGGGGCTCATGGCAGAGCCCAGGCTCCCCTTCCTGCCCCCCATCACTCCTGCGTTGTCCTCGGCCACCCATCACAGCAATGCCACTGACACCTTTCATCTGAGGAACCCAAAGCCCCCTGTACATATGATAAATATTAATGAATTAATCACCCAAACTGCACAGCTTGGGCTCCGCCAAACTCGCAGTCGGCGTTTCTCCGAATTTCGCATGGAAAAATCTGTCTGTTTTCTGCCATTTCTTAACCTCCAAATGTTGCTTTCTTGGCACTTTCCAGAAAGCACATGTTCAGGTTTCCAGCACGCAGTCCTGTTTCCCTGGATCCCTGCCCACGCTCCCCGTGCTCAGCTGAGCTTCCACGTCCTGGTGCTGGTCCCGGTGCCTGCCCGGGGCACCCCAGCACCAAACCCTGCTCCCCCTCCCTGGCACCTCTCCTGGGTGTGTTTGTACAGCACCAGGCAGACCAAATCCCTGTGAAATCCCACCCACTACTGCTGGGGAATCTCTGGCAAAGCAGGATGGCTTTATCCTTCAGGATGGCAGCTGACAAAGGCTGTGCTGTTGGAGAGTAATTAAAATGGACAGGTACCAAACCTTTGTCTCAAAGCCCCCGAGACCTTGAGCTATTTCTGACACGTCAGCAGAAAGTGGCAGCAGCGTGACAAGCTCAGGGTCAGGGCTGGCTCTTGAGGGACCCTTCTCCCAAGGCACAGCCATGGTGCCCTGGCTGCTCCAGCCAGCAGATGAGAACATGAATATTCCTTGGGAAAAGCAGTTTCAGCGGCACCGGTTTGCCCCAGTTTTGGATTTTTGCTGTGGGTGATGCCTGGGTGGGTTGGAGTCAGCGCCAGCCCAGAGCTCTGCAATTGGAATGCAAATGAGCCTCAGATCCGGGATTTGCTTCTGCTGGGTGGGTTTTATTCCCTTTAAAACCCTCCCTCTGCTCCAGGTACCCCGGTGCCAGCAGGAGGCTCTGGGAGGGTTCCTGCTGCAGGAGCTCTCTCCCCAGCTGGTTTGCAATGTGCCACACGAGCACAAAGACCTTGCACTGTAATTAAGCTCTCGCTGTTCTTTCAGGACTTCCATTCAGAGAAATTCATCACTCAGAAAGAGCTTGGCTGGCAGTTGAGGAAAAAAACAACACTTTTCCCCCAAAGCCATGGCCAGTGTGTGGAGGTTTATGCCCAGCAGTGGTGCTGTTCCCTCTTCATCACTCGGGTGAGCAAATGAGGACCCATCTCCTGCCCTGAGTCCTCTTATAAATTATTCAGCACAATCCAAATTGCTGGGAATGTTCACTGGCTGTCCGGCTAAATCTAATTTGTATTAAGTTCATTTGGCAGCAATTTTCCTTAATGGCCAGGGTGGCCTTCTGTGGGTGTGTGGTAAAAGTGATCTCTTGGATATAGGTGGGAGAGGCCTGCGTGGGCCCGCACTTCAAAATAACAACCAAAAATTAATTATAGCCATTATAACAGCTCAGAAGTACATTTAGTGAAAGTGGAAAATAGAATGAGGATAATTATAGTGGTTTTTTCCCTGCTGTATCAGTCATTTGATGATATAGCAAGCTGCTCTATAAATATAGAATACATCAATAAAATACATCACACAGAACACAGAATACATAATATATAATGTATTATATAATATACAATGTAATATAAAAATATGCATACAATGTTTTACCTTGTATAACAATGTAAAAATTATAAGATGTATCTATGTATAATATGTAACTACCATATATTTATATCTAATCTTTTCTTTATAATATCTATCCAAAACATATAATATTAGANTTTTTTTATATTCAGGATCTTTTTAATTGAGAGAGACCAAGAGCCACCTCAGGGATATGTGGGGGTCCAGAGCAGGGCCAGCCCTGTCCCTACTGCTCCTGGGGAGATCCCAGCTTGGGGATGTCACTGAACAGCCCCCCCACATCCCCTTTGCCACCTGGATCTCAGCTTTTCCAGGCCCCTGGCACAGCAGGATCAGTGTTAGTCTAAATCGAGCCCAGCAGGGCCTCACCCCAGAGACCACAGCTCCTACCTCTGACTCCTTGTCCTGCCTTGAGGGATTTTTCCCCCTCAGAGAGCAGGAGGTGCTGGCAGGTGTGGGTGTGGGGGGTTGATATTCCCCAGATGAGCTGGGGTGCTCCAGGCTCTGCTGGGATTGCTGGTGATGCCTGATGGATTTTTGCTTTTCATGTATTTCCTTCATATCCCCCTTTTTCATATATACCTTTGTATAACCTTAAGTATCCTAGGGGCTTTTGGCCCACATTCCTGTAGGTTTCTAGTTTGATAACTAACTTAGGTCCAGAGACTAAACATCTCCACTTTTCATGAAGTTTAGGCGTCAGGGCCCAAGGTCCTCTCCAGAACATTCTGTAAACTAAGGGAGACCTACCCCGGGGTGGGGTGGGGTGGGAGCGTTCCCTACGAGGGGGCTTCTCTCAGCCTCCCATTGGGGACCTGTGACAGGTTTGTTAATATCCAAAATCTGTGATATAATACGGGGAAGGTCGGGGGGCTGGGGGTCGGATCCGTGCGTCGACCCAGGGGGAGCATTGCTGCAGAGATACTTCTGCCTGAAAAACCTCAATAAATCAAGGTAAAATCCCTTTTCCCCTCTAACTGTGTGTGGTTCTCAATTCTAGGCCCGGGGTTCAGGCATCACCGGGAGCCTCTGGAGTGCAGCACGCGCTTGTCACCGGCGCGGCAGGAGGGTGTGGGCTGGCTGGCACTGAGGCAGGAATCCCAGCGGGACTTCAGTAAGGATAAAGCTCAGCCTGATAAAAATGAGCCCCAGCCTGACAGATGGCCCTGAGCGAGGGGGAAAGGCGGGAGCTGGGCAGGGAGCACATCCTGCCTTCCTCCTGGCAGGCCCCACACTGGGATGGGCGATGGGGGGACACCCTGGGCAGGGGTAAGATCCTGATTTTGATGGGGACAGGGGTCACCCTCGGTGGTCCTGCACAACGCAGGGACACAATTCCTGCTCTCCATCCGCACAGGGAGGAGGAGGAGGGTGGCCAAGGCAGCCTTGCTTTGGCAAATCCAGTCCATTTTCATTTTCCACCCATCCCTGCAGTGCCAAAGACTTGGCTCACCTCTTCACAAACCCATTTCCCCATCCCAAACCCATTTGGAAGTCACAGTGCAGGGGGTGGGCTTGGCCACTGCTGGAGCACGAGCCCAGCCACAGCAGTGAGCAGGGCAGGGGGAGGCTGCCACGCCTGCTGAGCCGCCCCAAGGAAGAGTAATTTCCATTCTATCTCCCTTTTGGAAGGGACACATTTAATGGCAGAGAGGCTCCGAGCATGGCAGCAATCGGGAATTAACTCACTGCGTCCAAGTGCCGTGAAATTGAATCCTGTCAGCGCGGGCAGGAGCTGAACTCGGTGCAGGAGAGGTGGGGGTCCCACGAGCCCATCCTTCTGCCAGAGCCACCAACCCATCAGGACAACCCTGGCTGCTCTACCAGGTGAGGATGTGCAGCTCTGGGTGCTTCCCATCCCCCTGAGCAGAGTTAGGAGTCAAAGCCAAGTGTTCACAGAAACAGGTGATGGGAGAAACAGCTTATTTGTTGGAAAAGAGGCTCACAGACCCAGCTACTCATTTGGAAGTGCATTAAATGGAGTTCCCTGATTCCTCTGACAGCATTGGAGGAGGCCACAGAGCANGCTCTACCAGGTGAGGATGTGCAGCTCTGGGTGCTTCCCATCCCCCTGAGCAGAGTTAGGAGTCAAAGCCAAGTGTTCACAGAAACAGGTGATGGGAGAAACAGCTTATTTGTTGGAAAAGAGGCTCACAGACCCAGCTACTCATTTGGAAGTGCATTAAATGGAGTTCCCTGATTCCTCTGACAGCATTGGAGAAGCCCACAGAGCAGTTTAGGCACGTGGTGGGATTCTCAGGGTGGTCTGGTGCAGGACCAGGAGTTGGATCCATGATCCCTGTGGGTCCCTTCCAACTCAGGAATTCTATTATCTCCTTGACATCAGCTCCTGCAAAGGTGCCATGGTTCAGGGGGGTGATGGGGAGAGCAGGGAGGTCTCCAGCCCTGGTACCCACCTCAGCAGGGGCTGGGAACTGCACCCGAGCCTGCCCAGCTCACCTGCAGTGCCGCTGGATTCTCCGTGAGACAGGGATGTGAAGAGCCAGGGGAAGCTCTGCCAGCAGGGAAGCAGCTGGTCCCAGCTCCAGGAGTGCTGCAGGATGGCTCTGGACACTCAGCCCTGAGTGGTGGGCATCATGAAAAGAAGGAGCTCTTACAGACATCACTCCTCTGAGGAAGGCTTTCCACAGGCACAGCCAGTGGAAGAAAAGAGCACGCTTTAATTATGCTAATTAGAGACTTGGCAGTCTCGTTGCTTGATGCTTTTGCATTTGATGTGGAGACATTTCCCTTTGCCAGGGTCTGCCTCTCCTGGAGAGGGAGGGATGTGGGCACAGGGGTGCTGGGCTCCAGGGGTGTTACCCTCACATTCCTGCTGATCCCAGCTCCGAGGTGCTGGGATCCCTCTGATCCCATTCCTGCTGATCCCAGCTCCGAGGTGTGGGATGCCTCTGATCCCATTCCTGCTGATCCCAGCTCCGAGGTGCTGGGATCCCTCTGATCCCATTCCTGCTGATCCCAGCTCTGAGGTGCTGGGATCCCTCTGATCCCATTCCTGCTGATCCCAGCTCCGAGGTGCTGGGATCCCTCTGGTCCCATTCCTGCTGATCCCAGCTCCGAGGTGCTGGGATCCCTCTGATCCCATTCCTGCTGATCCCAGCTCCGAGCTGCTGGGATCCCTCTGATCCCATTCCTGCTGATCCCAGCTCCGAGGTGCTGGGATCCCTCTGATCCCATTCCTGCTGATCCCAGCTCCGAGGTGCTGGGATCCCTCTGGTCCCATTCCTGCTGATCCCAGCTCCGAGGTGCTGGGATCCCTCTGATCCCATTCCTGCTGATCCCAGCTCTGAGGTGCTGGGATCCCTCTGATCCCATTCCTGCTGACCCCAGCTCCGAGGTGCTGGGATCCCTCTGATCCCATTCCTGCTGATCCCAGCTCCGAGGTGCACTCTGGTCCAGGATCCTGGCTGACTGGCAGCACTCTCCCTTCTCCAGGAGTGACATGGAGCCTCCACACTTCCCTGCCCACGGGCTCCATCCCTGCCAGCAGCACAGGGCAAAGCTCTTGTGCTGAAAGCAGGTGAACATGCTAAAGCACAGGGGCAATGGGAATAACTCCTGTCCTCCCACTCCAGGCTATAAATGGCCGTGGTCCTGCTCCTGGCTGGCTCAGCCATCAGTTTTGTGTCTCCTGAGCATCCCAGGGGGAGCAGGGAAGCAGAGCTTTCCCTCCTGTGCTGTGCACACGCCGTATTTTCTGCTGGCCAGCGCTGATGGATGTCTCGGTCTCACCATCCATGAGCTTTGCTCTCTGGCTGCTCCAAGGGCAAACAATTCTCTGGACTCAGCCTGAAACGCTCCAGGCCAAGCATCGTTTTGTCCTGGTTTGTCATTAAAGGATGTGCACAGCCATTCCAAGTGACAGAGCAATTTCCTTTGCGTCCTGCAAAGCAAAAAGAAAAGAAAGAAGTCAGCGTATTACGCACAAATCTGCTTTTCTCCTGCAAGTTGAAATAGGAACAGCTTAATTTCCAGCAAACCCAAGCCTGTAGTAATTCCAAATCAAAGGCTTTGTGTCAAAGAATAATTTTGCTACAGCCACAAATAATGGGCAATTTATGTCACGTTTGGAGACGAGATTAAAAACGAGCTGCGCAGCGACACTGCGGCCGGTGGTGGTTGTAGGTCGGACTTCAGAGGCAGAAGGTGAGGCAGCACTGGATTCCTGGGTGTCCCTTCTCCAGGTGCCACTGTTGTCCCCCCCCTCAGGTGCCACCAGTCAGCTCGAGGCAGACCAGAGTCCTGAGGGCTGGAGCTCCTCTGCCAAGGAGCTGGGGAGCTGGGGGTGCTCACCTGGAGAAGAGAAGGATCCAAGGAGAGCTCAGAGCCCCTTCCAGGGCCTAAAGGGCCTCCAGGACAGCTCAGAAGGGACTTGGGACAAGGGGGGATGGCTTCCCACTGCCAGAGGGCAGGGTTAGATGGGATATTGAGAAGGAATCCTTCCCTGTGAGGGTGGTGAGGCCCTGGCACAGGGTGCCCAGAGAAGCTGGGGCTGCCCCTGGATCCCTGGAAGTGTCCAAGACCAGGTTGCACAGGGCTTGGAGCAGCCTGGGATAGTAGAAGATGTTCCTGCCCATGGCAGGGGGAGGAACAGGATGGGATTTAAGGTCCCTTCCCACCCAAACCCTTCTGTGACTCCCTGGTTCTGTGAAATCCCTCTGGGGAGCAATACTCGCTGCAAAGAGAAAAGCACTTCCTTTTTTTCCCCCTCCCAGAAATAGCAGAATCATTAAAAAAGACCAATTTAAAACTAATTAGAGGCAATTTCTTCATCTGCTGCCTTCTTGCATGAGGCACACGTTGTGGAAGGGACACGTGGGAGCACGGGGAATGTCACCCTGAGCAGAGCTGCCTCCTGCCAGGCTGCCGGCCCTGCCGGGACCGGGGGATGGCCGGGAATTGCTGACAGGCGGCCGAGCAAAATGCTGATGTGAGCCCTCATCCCCAGGCTCCCCATCCATCGCTGACAAGGAAAACGCTGCTTGCTGCAAGGCTCTGCTCTAAATTAGAAGTGAAGATGAGGAATACAACAGGCAAAACAAAATGCTGAACGGAGCCCAGTTGGCCTTTCAAGCTGCCGTTGCCCTGGGGCTGTGCCGGGAGGGTGTGAAATTGGTGCAAATTTCCCAAGCAAGCAAAGAACTCAGAAATCCCTGGTGGACAGGGCAGATTTGTGCATAGATTATTTTGCTCCAAACCACTGATCAAATTTCCCAGCCAAGCAAACAACTCAGAAACCCCTGGTGGAGAGGGCAGATTTGTGCATGGATGCTTTTGCCCCAAACCTCTGATCAAGGAATAAGTTTGGATCTCCTCTAGGAAAGAAGGCTGAGGCTGGCAAAAGAGTTTTTTGTGGAAGGAGGGGCTCAGCTCTGCACTGCACAACTTCCATGGACCTGCTCCCATCGTGGGGAAAGGAATAACAACAAGGGACCTGTGTGTCAAAGAAGCAAATATTTTATTGTGTAAAAACCAAGCAGACATTAAATAGAGCCCCCCATTGCCCATGTGCCTTGCATGCCACTGGGATGTGCCCAGGTGTCCCCCCACAGGCTGGAGCCATGGAAGCACAGATGGATCCATCAAACACCTGTGGAATTACAAAAGCTTCAGAGCTCTGCTCTTGCTGGGTGTCACACTGAGACCCAAGAGCATCCTCGAAGATCAGCTGATTTTTGAGCAGCGCAATGTGGGATGAGACACCTGGGCTGCAGCTCTGGGTTACAAAGGAGGGTTTGGTATCCCTCCAGCTCCCCTCAGAGTGGCTTTTCCCGGGCCATGGCACGTCCTCAGCATCTGTGGCAGCCGCTGGGTTTTAATTACAGCACCAACTCCCAAGTCAAACAACTGCAGGAGAACAAGAAAGTCCTTGTCCCCACGGCTGGCCCTGAGCAAAGCTGCTGCACTGGGAAACGGGGCAGGAGCACAAGGAAACCATGTCCAAGACCAAAAAAAGTTCCTAGAACCATCCCACAACTTCTGTGGAGCCATTTGCAGTCTCTGCTCATGTGAGGTGGTTCTGCCAGGAGCAGGGAAGCTGTGTGCCCAACGTGGCTCCTCGTCACTGCTTGATGGAAACGAATCCTGCAGAAAGTGGGACGTTGCATTATGCAAATTTGCTTCCTGGAAAGAAATGTTTTATTAACACCCGCTCCCTTCGTGTGTTGGCTTAGTCAATTTGGTCACAGCTTGACATCCAATAAGTTACTCTAAAGGCAATGGTTTTACAAAATGTTTTTCTAATCTATTTTAAACACTTAATTACAGTTGTGGCGCATTCATTAGGGACTCTGCTTTCAACCTGGATTGCAGCAATAAATCCTAATTCTCCAAGTGTCAGTTGCAATCCAGACATGGCATCCAAGTGGGTCTTGGAGGCTGTTGATGACTGGGGGAAGGATGTCTGGGCCAGGTGGGAGCCCCATCCCCCAGAGAGGGAACCCCCAGCATCCAGCCCGAGCTGATTTCTAATCACCAAAAGAAACCTGGGCCCCTGAGGAGGGAGCACCCCAGAGCCTTGGGGTGCTGGGTGCTGCCAGGTGCTGGGGTGGGAGCTGAGGGATGCTGGTTTTGGGAAACCCCAGTGAATTCCCAGCTGGTGCTGGGGGCAGCTCTGGGGCTGTCCCTGGCACCAGCAGTGTCCCCACTGTAGCTCTGAAGGTGCAAAGGCAAGGGGGGACCATTAAGGACCAGTCCCAGTGCCACACACCCCGAGGGACACCCTGGGATGCTCTGACATGCCAGGACGAGCATGGGGACTCCTGCCCTGAGGTATCCTGTCCCCACACCCTCCCTGGCATCAACACAGCCACTGAGGGGGGGCAGTGGCTCAGAGCCAGCACCCCAAACGTGTCCCCACAGCTCTGAGCCCGTGCCATCGTGGCTAGCACAGTTACCTTAGTCTTTGCCCAGGTACTTTTTCATGATGCTGCTGACATCGTCCTCCCTGCCCTCGGCCTCGGCTCGGCGGCTCACCCCGCTGCCCTGGGCGCCGCCTCTGCTGCTGGAGCCCTCCCCGGCCCCTCGTGGGGGCTGCGGCCGGCGCTTGATGCTGTCGGCGCTGCGGGAGGACAGGCGGGAGCCGGAGGATGAGGAGGAGTCAGAGAGGTCCCCGGGCTCTTCCCGGGGGGAGGCCGGGCTGCTCTTGGCCGTGCCCTTGGTCTCAGAGGACTCCAGGCCGCCCGCCATGGCCTCGTCCTCGAAGCGCACGGTGAGGGGCCGGTGGCCGTCCCTCCTGTCCCTGCGGGGCCTGGCCAGGCTGCTGGTGGAGCGGGACTTGCGGATGGCCGGCAGGAAATCATCGAAGTCAACCTTGGTTCTCCTCTCGTAGTTGAGGGTGGGTATCCGCCAGCTAAAGGGGTTGCTCCCCTTCCCCTCAGCCAGCCCATCGCCGGACAGCGAGCTCAGAAATCCCTCCGGCTCCTTCCCCAGCTCCACATCCTCCAGCGACGGCTCCAGGCAGCTCCTCCAGGAGCTCAGCCGCGGCACCTCCATCCCGGCAGCCGGGGAGCTCGGCCGGCGGCCGGAGCCGTCGAGGGCCGGCAGGAGGGAGTCGTAGGAGCCGAATTTTGACGCCTTTTTCAGCGCCGGGGAACGCGGGGGCTCGGCTGGCTCCGAGGCCATGCTCCGCAGGCTGGAGGAGCGTGTGAGGCTGGCACCTGCTCCCTCCTGATCCCCCTCCAGCCTCCCCGGGGGCTCCTCGGCCGCTGGGACAGCCCTGGAGCGCCGCAGGGCCGCGGCGCCGGTGGTGCGGTAAATGGGGAGCGGAGAGGTGTCCCCCAGCGCAGGCAGCCCCGGCTCCCGCTCCGCTGCCCGCTGCCGCCGCAGCTCCTCCACGTACTCGGAGAGGGCAGCAGAGCTGGGCACCGGCCCCGAAGCCACCGAGACCGACCCCGATGCCACCGAGAGCCTCCTCCGGCTGGGCACCGGTGGGGACACCGCGCTGGGGAACCTCCCGTCCGGAGCCGGGGAGCTGCCCCGCCGCAGCACCGATGGGGATGTCTCTCCTATCCTATCCACGGGCTTCTTTGGGCTCTCTATCTCCTCTTCTTCTGCCAGAGGTTTTCCATATTCCCGTCTTCTGGTCCCCAGCAGGGGACTCGCCGTCCTCCCTGGATCCGCAGAGCTCCGGGAGGGGAGCGGCCGGCTCAGAGCGGGGTCCTTGGTGTCTCTGCTCACCCTGAACAACAGAAACTGGTGTTAGTTTAAACCATGGGATTCCCAGTGACCGGCATGTCATCCAGCAAGGACAAGGCTGAGCAGTGAAAAGCTGGCATTGCCATGGGAGTCTCGGGATGAACTCACTGCTGCATCCATCCAGCAGTTGGGCAATGCCCAAGGATTTTATCTTAAATAAGCCCAGGTCAGCCAGCCTGGATAATTCCTGGTGTAGAGCATGTGGTGTGACCAGCTTCAGCTCTGCCAAGCCAGCACTTACCTCCAAATATCCTTTTTCTTGACAGATTACAGCAATATGTAGGATTTATTTTATTTCTGTCAAAGCCAAAGATTATTCACTAAAATTTTATGAAACCAGCTCGCAGCGCACCCCCGACACATCTCAATGTTATTGCTGGGCATGTTTCACCCAGGCTGCTGCTCAAACAGTTCTGAACTGCAGGAGCCCTGCAACACCTGAATTTGATGTTCCTGCACAGAGAGCAGGGATGGCCAGGCAGGGCCGCATCCCAAACAGGGGCTGGTGCAGGAAACTCATGGGATCCACCTCTGCTCAGCCTGAGGAGCCACACCAGTAGCCCCATCCAGGCTGTCCCTGTCCCTGTGCAGCTCAGAGATGGGGGACTGCAGTCACCAACAGGTTTGGGGTCACTGGTGTCACCAAGCTGGGACACTTTATGATCCCCTCCAAGCACCTGCATTTGCTTGCTGGCAGTGTCCCCACTCCCAGGTACCCCCATCACTGCTCAGCCCAGGGAACCGAGGTCTGGCCTTACTGGGAAGTCTGCTGGGATGTGAATTTGGGAAAGAAAGGAGGAGGGAACAGGGCAGAGCAAAGCAGCAGAACCGAAACAACAAACGCATCTCTGGGAGGGAGCAGCGCTCAAGTTGCTCCTGAAGCCTCCTGCCCTGGGAATGCCGCTGCTGCCATGGGAATGGGGCGGGAGCAGAGAATCCCGGCACCGCGTGGGACACTCGGACCGGGCTCTGCTGACCCGTGACATAATTTACATGCTGAGATGGGCTGAAGACAAACTCCAGAGCTGGGAAATGCAGGATTGCAGAAGGAAAGGGGCAATGGAGCAGCTCCAGCTTCCTGGCGCCTGCTGGCACAGCCCAGGGCACAGAGGTGCCCCTCTGTCCTGGTACCCACTGCATTTCCCAGCTCATTAAACCAGCCTAAAGCATTTGATTATTCAACACAAAAGGAATTAACCAGAGATTTCATCTCCCTGAATCACTGCACCCTTCAGGGCCATCCCGTGCTGACGCTGCCAAAGCACCACAGCTGATGAATAGTTTGAGACATTTCAGTAATGCTGGATTTTAGGATCCTAAACTGCATCTTACTTAAATGGCTGGTGTAATCCTTCGGTGAGGCTTTGTACAGAAATTGCTCCATTCATTCTGCACGTTTCCAAATAATATTGTAACCTGTGTGCTGCATGAATAGCTTTCATAAATTAAACACTGGCATCAGGGTTTTTATTTGGGTTTTAAGGCGGAGATAAAAGTGAGTGGAGAGGTGAGAACCACTAATGGGCTGTGAACAAGGACTGAACACACTCTATTTATTGTCCTGTTCAGCACGATGGAGAGGTACTGCTTTTCTGAAAATCTTCAGAGTCTGAAATGGTGGAAGTTGAAAAGGTGGGATTGTTCCATCTTCCACGGCTGGCAAGGGCCACACAGCCCCGAGCCCAAGCAGGGACTTCACACTCTCCACACCCTGGTTCCCAGCCAAAGGCCAAGACTGCCCCACCCATCCTTGTCTCTCCCAGTAGTTCCCATTTTCTGCACCCATTAAACTGCCAGAGGGCAGGGTTGGATGGGATATTGGGAAGAAATTCTTCCCTGTGAGGGTGCTGAGGCCCTGGCACAGGGTGCCCAGAGAAGCTGTGGCTGCCCTTGGATCCCTGGAATTGTCCAAGGCCAGGCTGGACAGAGCTCAGAGCAAGCTGGGATAGTGGAAGGTGTCATCGCCCATGGCAGGGGGTGGGACCGGATGATTTTGAAGGTTCCTTCCCACCCCAACCTTTCCATAATTTGTTTCTTTAACTGTTCCCTTATGCCTACCAAAATCCCCTCTAAAATCATGGCTCATCTTCCTCATCCTCATCCTCATCCTCATCCTCCTCACAAGGCAGGACACAAGAACGAGACGCTCATGCCCCATCCTGCGCCATCCTCTGCTCATCCATAAATCCCTGGCTGATTCCCAGCACGAATTCCCAGGGCCCAGAATGACCCCAGGAAGTCACAGGCAGCCCCAAAAGAAGGTGATGCCACGGGAGGCAGGACCATGAGTCCCTCCAGCTCCTCCATCATCCGCAGGGAAGATGATTTTCCCAGCAAAAGGCAAAAGATGCCCGGGAGGCACCTGGAAGCCAACAGAGCTCTGCAATCTGCCATTCACACCAAACCAAATGACATACAACAATAATTAGTGAAGATTACATAGCAATTAGCATGATTACAATTATACCAGTTGAGATCATTTATACAATAAAATCCACACATGCTTTGCAACACATGACCAGGGAAGAAAGTGTGTCTGGGAATCTTTTCCTGGGAGCTCATAAATAAAACCAAGGCAGCTCCATTTCAGGGAGGGAAGAGACACTGGCCTCATTTCTGTCAGAAGAGGATTTTCTTGTCACACAGTCATCTACACAAGAGCTCCCAGTTTCCCACGTAATGATTTGCTTTTGACACAATTATGGTTAAAAATAAATGTGTCGGATCCCCAGCAGCCTTGGGACCAGGGCTCTTGGTTTTGTGAACCAAAGTGGGAGGGGAATTGCTGTCAGGGTGATCCTGGGATGATTCCAGGGCTGTGGATGCCACAGTCCTGTGGGATGCAGGATGGACAGGCAGATCCTGGGCTGTGGATCCACTCCCTGACTGCACCTCTGGATAACCTCCCATCACAGCACAACCCTGACCTGCCCGGAAAATAAACTTTTAAATTGGCTTCTTAATTAAAAAAAAAATCATATTTATTCCAACCCTGCGCTGTGTCATATTTATGAGGCTTAGCTCTGCTGGCCAGCGTTTTGTACAGCATTTAAATAGCAGAGAATTAAAGGAAACGTTCATCAAAGCTCTCCCTCCTGTAAGCACACGAGTGATAAGAGCTCCTCGCTCTCCTCTGGCTCTTGGCAGCTGTTTGTTCAGCAAACACCCCAGATGTTGGAGCAGCCAACACGAGCAAGACTCGTTTTTCATTACTGGGAGCTTGTGTAAGACAAAGGAATCTTAATAAGGAAGAGCTCGTTTCCCTGATCTCATTTTTATTACCTCCAGTCTCGTCTCCTGTTTGTTTGCATTTCATCCCCTCCCCGCTCTATTTCCATCTTAGATGAGCTGCAGCCAAACACAGCTCCCACACCAGAATTTGCAACCTGCCCCTTCACCAGCCCCAGGACAGAGGGTGGTGGTCACACTGTGGCCAGGGCTTAGGAAAATTCACTTTTCACAAGGGCCACATCCAGCCCAGCAAACCCCAGAATCACTGAGGTTGGAAAGGAATCCAGGACTGCTGAGTCCAACCTCTGACCAACCCCCACCCTGTCACCCAGTCCAGAGTGCCACCTTCCTTAGGGATGGGGACTCCAAACCTCCTTGGGCAGCTCCTTCCAAGGCCTGACCACCCTTTCCATGAGGAAATTCCTCCTGCTGTCCAACCTGAAAGCCTGCATATCTTCTACTATAAATCCAAAGTGTTTTAGCTCAGAAATAAGATATTAGCCACTATTTTTTTTTCCTGTCATTAATTAATCATCAGAGTTGGGTCATTTGGACCAAAGACTCCTCAGCAGCACTTAGGAAGGACTTTATTCATTGTGCAGGGTCCCAGTGAGCTCAGCCCACTGCTCTCAAGGCTCCCACTCATCTCTGGTCTGTGGAAGGTGTCCCTGCCCATGGCAGGGAGCTGGAATGAGAAGATCTTTAAGGTCCTTTCCAAGCCAAACCATTCCAGGATTCTGAGATCTCCCCACAGGTCTATGCCCTGCCTGACTGCTCTGAAACTCTGCCTTGTCCCTCCCCAAACTGCTCCAGCTCACCCAGGGTGTTTCCTGCCGGGGAGCTGCTCTTCAGAACATCAGTTCTGACAACAGTGATCTTCCTGTACAAGGCAGGTGGGGCCATGGGGACAGAGCTCACCAGAATCGGAGCAGGGAGATTAATACTAATGTCAGCAGTGAAACTCCACAATCCTGACAAATCCTGGTGCCTTGGAGCATCTGCCCACACACCTGCAGGGAGCAGTGGGAGCTGCAGTGAGCTGTGCCCAGCCTCAGCCTGGCACCTGCCCTGGTTATGGGAAGAAAAAGGGGAAAAATAGTGATGGATGTCCTGAGACACCATCCCTGGGGAAGCCCCAAATCACAGGGACTGCAAGCAGGGGCACTGCCAGCCCTGCCCACCCTGAGTTTGGATGGTTGGCACCTTTTCCACCTTCCCTCCAAAAGGATCTGACACCCTCCTCCATCCTCAGCACCTCCCTCCACAATGCAGCCCCAGACCCTGATTTACAGAGCTTTTCCAAACTCAAGCCATGTGATTGTTTCACACATGAAACACAAAGAACCAGTTTCTCTCTGAAATCTCTGGAAATGGGGTTTTTTTCCTCTGGATTGGGTGGTCCCTCTGATGGGCACCAATCCAGGATGGGCACCTGGGCAGCCACAGAGCAGAGCAGGGACATTTGGGCTCTGCAGGTGCTTGGGCCCCTCTCCAGCTCTCTCCCAGCCCGTCAGCATCACCATCAAAAATTAACATATTTGATATTAGAATAGCAGAAACGCATCCCTCTCCCTCAGCAGCGAGCATATGGCATACAAATCCTCAAATAGGCTGCATTGCCTCTTTAAATTATCTCCAGAGAATACATCAAGGGATATTTTCCTGCTTGAAGCATGTTTTTGATGTAGTGACTTTCATCTGGTGTTTCACTGATCCTGGCGTGGCAGTGACTGCCTTCCTTGATTTGATGTTTTGACCTTTAACACCACAGGTCCCTCTGAGCTCCGTTCTGCATGCCCCGAGGGAACCCAGAGGAAGCCCCCAGACCTCAGCACCCCCCAACACACCCAGGATGGGCTGGGGGTCCCTTACCTGAGGCTCTGGGTGCTGCGGCTGCCCATGGATGGTGCTGAAACGCTCCCGGCCACGCTGGCACTCGCCAGGGACGTCCAGCCTGAGGAGGAACTCGGCCAGGACTTGACGCTCTCCGCAGGCTCCAGGCTGAGCACGGAGCCCACACTGGAGCAAGCATCCCTGAGGGGACAGGAGAGACCTGTCAGCTCTGCAGGGGCAGGCAGGAGGGGCCGGGGGTCACTCTGGTGGTGACACGGAGCAGGGCGTCCTCACACCTCTGCCACAGCAGCTCCAGCTGGTGGGCTCTGCTCGGGCTGGTTTGTGGCACCAGCACAGGGAATAGAAACCTTTCCAGGCAGCCTTTCCATTCATTATTTCCTCAAGCTTTTGCCCTGTAGACCTTGGGCAGGAAAACCCTGCAGTGCCTGCTGTGCCTGGGGCTGGAGCTGCAGTGACACAGCCGGTGTGACCCCAGGTACCCCACAGAGCCCTGTGCACCCCTGGGCTCCCCCAGGGCTGGAGCTACCCCAGCCCACCCAGCAGGAGCCCCCAGACCAGGTGTAGGGGATGAAATCCTTTAGGATCTCAGTTTTCCTTTCAAAGCCCCAGATCATGGAGTGAAGCATCCCTGGGGATGAGAGCCAGAGCTCCCAGGGAACGGGAGTGGGATGCCAGCGTGAGCCCTGCCCGTGCAGCTGCAGGGCTCACAAGCCCTCAGAGCAGCCCTGATGGCCCCTGAGCTGTGGCAGAAGCAGGCACAGGCTCTGTCCTGAGCCAGCATCGTCTCCTGGGGTCACTCACGTGTCTCTCCTGGAGCACAGCGACTCCCGCGCCGTCCGCACGCTGCAAGGAGCACAGGACAGGCTCAGCCACGGCTCGTGGGGACCTCAAACCCACCTCGAGGTGCAAAACTTGCCAGCCCGACTGCAGCAGAGCCGGTGTGGCCGGGGCAGGGCTGGGCCGAGCCGGGGAACACGCTGGAAATCCCTCCCTGCTCCCCACACGGGTCAGGCCGGGCTGCAAACGGGACCCCGGGGCAAAAGGAGGGGGCAGAACGGGGAGTGGTGATCAGGGAGTGATGCTCGGGGCTGCTCCTGCTGCTGTTCTTGCTGGGAAGCACTTCCCACCTCCACTGATGCATCAGCTGCACTGGAAATCACTCTTCTTTCGGGAAGCAGTGAGTGTCTAAGCTCACGGTTTCTATCTCACCCTTCCCTGGTTTAATCACCACACAGAGCAAGAGGTGACAAGCACACCTCAGCTTTATTTTTCTTTTTTTTATTTTATTTTAGACTCATTTATCTGTTTTGTCTCCATTTGTCATGATGCCCCTTTAGCTGCGTGGCAGAGGGGAAAATTGAAGGGCTGTAGGAATAACACCTGAAAAACGCACTGGAATTCCTCCCTCATTTTTTTCCTAGTAAAACCCTCTACCCCATCACCCNTTTTCTTTTTTTTTATTTTATTTTAGACTCATTTATCTGTTTTGTCTCCATTTGTCATGATGCCCCTTTAGCTGCGTGGCAGAGGGGAAAATTGAAGGGCTGTAGGAATTACACCTGAAAAACGCACTGGAATTCCTCCCTCATTTTTTTCCTAGTAAAACCCTCTACCCCAACACACAATTTCACTGGCCCCTCCAGCTCCTGGGGATGATCAAAACAGGATTTTCACTCAATGAACCCAGCACTGGGGCACCAACAAACTGCTGCCAGGAGCCTGCTGTACAAATGGGGCTATTCCCACCCTTTTTGCTCACTTTAAGCTGGACCACACAGCACGATTTCAAGGGTGACACTTTCCACAAAACCTTCCATTAACACAAAGTTTTTTGCTCATAGCTGCACAAGCACTTGAGGACGAGGACATGAAATTACCCTGGCACTGCCCAGCGCTGCCTCCTCCCCAGCACGGAGCAGCTGAGCCCCCAGCTCCCCCTGCCCCCGTTCCTCACCTGTCGGTGTCGCTGTCGTCGCTGTCACGCAGCCCCTCCAGGGCCACCTGCAGGTCTGCGATGCGGCGGATGGAGGTGCCCAGGTCAGCCTGCAGCACCTGCCTCACCTCTGCCAGCTCTGCCAGCTGCTGCTCCTGCACAGGGGACACCAGGTGAGGGTCAGCACCTAAGCTGAGAGTGGGGTGCTGCTAAACCATCCCAGCCCCACCCCAGTGCTCCCAGTGCCTCCTGTCGGGGCTGGTTAGCTGCACCGTGAACACAAACTGCATCTTCCAGCACCTTCCGGTGCTTAAAGGGGCTCCAAGAGAGCTGGAGAGGAATTTTGGATAAGGGCATGGAGTGACAGGGCGGAGGGAATGACTGCCCATTGCCAGAGGCAGGGTTAGATGGGATATTGAGAAGAAATTCTTCCCTGTGAGGGTGCTGAGGCTTAGCACAGGGTGCCCAGAGAAGCTGCGGCTGCCCCACCCCTGGAAGTGCTCAAGAACACTTCCACTTCTTGGAGCAACCTGAGATAGTGGAAGATGTCCCTGCCCGTGGCAGGGGGTGGGACAGGGTGAGCTTTGAGGTCCCTGCAACCCAAACCATCCCGGGATTTACAATCTGACACAACCCACACAGCTCCATGGACCAGCATCGCCCACCTTGCACACCAAGGACACCAGCTTGGCCCTGCACCCATGCTCATCACATTCCCAGCTGGGAAGGAACCCTTCCTGCTGCTCCTAAGCCATCACAGGGCAGAGAGGAGGGAGCAGCAGACCCACAGTGATCGAAGCTGCCAGCTGTGAAATCGCCGTGGCGGCGGTGACAAGGGGAGGGATGACTTGGGACAGGCCACGGCACAGGAGCTGGCACACTGTCACAGTAAATAATGGAAGGCCTGGAATCACCAGGCACACGGGCCCCAGGGGAAGAACATCTCAGTTCATCAAAACATGGAAAGAAACAGCCCAGTTTGGGTCACACGGTGTCACAGCAGCTCCTGGGGACGCGCTGGTGCTGGTGAAAACCTCCACACCGCTGAGAAGTTTCCTGGAACTTGGTGTTTCCAAGCCCTCCACCTCCCTCCTGGCTCGGGCAGAAGGTGGAAAAGAGCTGTTTCATAAAGGGAAGGGTTTCATCAAGGACCTCAGGGGCTCAGAACAGGGCACAGGGTGAAACACCAATCCCCAGAGGAGGAAAGAGCCCCAGGCTCCAGGTGCCTGTGCTCAGTATTTGGGAGTGCAGGAGCAGGGAGTGGAACTGCTGCCTGATAAAGAGCTGAGCCCTTCCACAGGCTGATAAGAGCCTCTATTGACCCAGCTCCTCATCTGCAGGCTATGGCACAAATTAAATATAGTTCAGTGGCTGCATTCAATTCCACTCCTCTGTTCTGCTGCTGTTAACAGGGATGGGCAGGGAGGCACGGAACAGCATCCCCCCACCAGCACCCCAAAGACAATTCCTCTGGCCACAGGCACAGAAACCCCCTGGGATGGCTGTGGGAGCAGCAAACAGAATGTCCTGGGGGCTGGAGGGGTCCCCCTGGCTGGTGGGGTCTCCCCTGACCTCGCTGCCTTCTGCATGGCACTGGGAATGCTGAGAGGAGAGGAACCATCCCAGGTGATGCTGCTGAGCTGGGGCTCCCCCTGCCACCCCCAGGACATCCCTGGCAGCCACAGCTCATGGCACCCACGCTGGTGGCCTCAGGAGGGGGACATGCAGGGCACCGGGGTGACAGTGGGGACTGTGGGTGACCCTGAGGAGTGATTTGAATGTGAGCCAGAAAATAGAGCTGACACTGCTCAACCCCACATCCCAGCTGTCCCAAATCTCATCCACAGAGACACCTCGTGTTTTTCTCCATACCCTACAATTGCCTCAAGGAAAGGAATAATTTTGCCAAAATGGTTCCATTTCAGATGGAAAAATGCCGTCTGCATAACACAAATTGACAAGGCTCATCCCAGCACCAGGGCCCTGGCACCCAGGGAGCTGCTGGACACCTCTGACACACATTCTTTCTATCTAAATGTAAATCCACAAAGCTTTTCTCTCTTCACAGAATCCCTGGGCTGAGAACTGACTCCCTCACACTGGGCAGAGCTGGCTTTTTGTTTCCTCTGAGCAGAAAAAGGGGAAAAAATATCAGTTGAGAAAACTCATATATTGGGCAAACTGCACCACGGAGCTGAGGGGCTGAAAGGAGCATCCTCTGCTCTTAAACCCCTCTTGGCACCAGCACCTCTGGCTGCTTCCACCAAACCAGTCAGACAGGCACAGCAGGACCAGCCTGACCAGCTCAGAACCTCTGGCTGATGAATATTTCATCATCAATAAATAAAATATACGTTCTGCCTGGTTCTGAATACATTTCCAAACCAGATTCTCCCATTCACACTGGGGGAGAGATTGCCCCAGAGCAAAGGACTGGCTCTGCTGGTGGGTCAGAAACCACGATTTGAGAAGGCTGAGGTTGATTCCTGCTGACAGGGAGCCTGGATTAAAGGTTTCCCCAAGACAAGGGGACAGGAGCTCACTCAGGGATGGCTGGCACTCATCAAACCCACAGGGAGCTGCTCCCAGCCGGACTCCTGAAGAGATTCTGCACATCCCTCATGGAAGGCCATTTCTAAACCTTCTTTTTCTTGAGAGGCTTTTTTTTTCTCCCCCATCTAATTTTGTCTCAGAATTATTTGGAGAGAAATTAAAAGGACACAAACAAAACCAGCAGTGAAATGACCCGTGGGACTCCAAAGGATTCCCAGGCCAGCACCACGTCCTTGTCACCACCTCGTATTTTTGTTTGTGGTTCTGCTGTGACAACACCACCTCTGCTCCTGCTCGCTCCCATCCACCTCCAGTGAAGTGTAATCTAATTAGCCCAACCTGGATCGCTTTTCTTCTAATAACTTAGCGTGCACCTGCGGAATTCATCCATCATTATTATTTTTAATTAAGCCGTTAACTCGCGGGGTTTCTCGGGAAGTTTGAAGTGACAAAATTTGCGCAGTTGAAGGCTGGAGCGAGATGGGGCGAGCACCGTGTAATTGGNAAAAGAAAAAATAAAATAAAATAGAAAAACACACACAAAAAAATTCCTTTAAAGTCTGTAAATGAGCAAAACCCCTAACCCTGGAGCTCTGGCTCTGTTGTGTTACACAGCGTGGCCATAGCAGGGCCAGGGCACAAAGATCTGCCAGCAAAAGAACCAGAAAAAAAAAGGTTATTTACACTGAGGNGGCTGAGGTTGATTCCTGCTGACAGGGAGCCTGGATTAAAGGTTTCCCCAAGACAAGGGGACAGGAGCTCACTCAGGGATGGCTGGCACTCATCAAACCCACAGGGAGCTGCTCCCAGCCGGACTCCTGAAGAGATTCTGCACATCCCTCATGGAAGGCCATTTCTAAACCTTCTTTTTCTTGAGAGGCTTCTTTTTCTCTCCCAACTAATTTTGGCTCAGAATTATTTGGAGAGAAATTAAAAGGACACAAACAAAACCAGCAGTGAAATGACCCGTGGGACTCCAAAGGATTCCCAGGCCAGCACCACGTCCTTGTCACCACCTCGTATTTTTGTTTGTGGTTCTGCTGTGACAACACCACCTCTGCTCCTGCTCGCTCCCATCCACCTCCAGTGAAGTGTAATCTAATTAGCCCAACCTGGATCGCTTTTCTTCTAATAACTTAGCGTGCACCTGCGGAATTCATCCATCATTATTATTTTTAATTAAGCCGTTAACTCGCGGGGTTTCTCGGGAAGTTTGAAGTGACAAAATTTGCGCAGTTGAAGGCTGGAGCGAGATGGGGCGAGCACCGTGTAATTGGTGTGTGAGGATTCCTGAGGAATTTACTCTTTCAATGGCAAAGCAGAATCACAACAGCCCTAATTAGCGCCGAGCTCTCACTCCTGCCTCCTCCATCACCCACCCTCACCTCCAAGGACCGGCTGCCTTTGATGATAATTGTTGTTACACTTCCTCAAAGACGTTGGCTCTTGAAGGGAAGAGCAGCTGGAAAGACCCAGGAGCAGGCGGGGATGGGGACAAGACTGCGGAGACATCAGAGGGTTTGCTGGGACCCTGCTGGGAGCTGAGTTTGCCTGGGTGGGAGCGTGGCATTCCCGGCTGGAGGCACAAACAGCTCCCACTTCGCTTCTCAAGTTTACTGGAAGTGCNAAAAAAAAAAAGTTGTGAAGAGTACCTTCACACTTGTACTTCAGTTTTCTGTAAAATTAGTTAATTATTGTGCTGATGAATTTCACAGCTTCGTTAAAGAAACCTGATTTTAGGATAGCACAGGGTGTCAGTGGAGCTCTGCTGGGTACAGAGGGGCAGGAGGAGACCCAGCAAATCCCTGGATTGTGCCTGGGCCAGCCGGGGCTTCATCCCAGCTGGATCAGCCTCTGTTCTTCCCTAGGTATTCCATCAAGAATTCCACCTGGCTCTCCAGGAGAACAGACCTGAGCTGGCCATGGCTGGACCCCATTCCAGAGTTTTCATCAGGAGGGACAGCCTGGACAGTGCCTTGTCCCAGACACGGTGACAGCCACTCATTGTCCCACATCCCTGCTCCCAGCCCTTCTCCATCCTCCCCAGCCCCTGTTCATCCTTCCCAGACTCTGTTCCCTCCTTCCCTGCACTGCAGCCCCACCAGGGGACACATGCAGGGGACAAGCACGAGTGTTTGCACACACACGATGAGCAGGGCTTGGCTTTAAGCTCCCCAGGATTAACTCCAAGCTGGAAATCCACCCCTCCCTCCTCACCATGCCTCGGTGTCTGCCGTGGTCTGAGGACACCAGGGGGGCTGGGGCTGGCCTGTCAAGCTCTGGGTGTCAACACAGCAGCTGAGAAACGAGGAGCTGCTGCAGGCTGGCATCCAGATTTTATTGGAAGAGGAGCTCCGGCTCCAGGGAGGAAACCCAGGATGTGCAGCCAGAGCAAAGAGAGTCCAGCAGGGCCAAGTCCTACCCCCATCATTACCAAACATGCTTGGAAAGTGTTCAAAACCCATCCTTCTTACAAAATTCATAAGGCAGAGCCATCTGCCTGGCAGCCAGCTCTCATCCCTGCTCCTCTCTGGATATTCCCTGCTGAATGGCACCAGGCTGCCTCCCAACTGCCCTGAGCTGGGTGGGAAAAGAAGGAGGGATGGAATAGACACCCTAAGCCTGGCTGGAGATGGTGGCATGGGATTTTCCACTGATAAATACGAGGTGTGAGGACAAAATACCTTCTATTTTGTATATTGTATATATATATATGCTATATATATCTACAAATACAGGCAGCAGCTCTGAAACCAGCCAGGATTTTTAACCCAGTCTCTGCCAGAAATTTGTCCCTTCAACACCCCCCTTTTAAACCTCGACAGTGTGTGGTAAGTCCACAACCTCACCACCGTGTATTTAAATAAGTTTTTTAAAAATTGTAAGGAGCAGAGCATGACTTAAGTAATGTCAAGTGAATAATTCACGCTGGATTTATAATTGATGGGGGATTTAGCAGGAGCAGAGCTGTAAGTGGCTTTCTATTAACTATTGATGCTCCCCACCAGGCTCCAGACAAGCTGGGCCGGGCTCCTCGATCCCAGCTCTGCCCCATGTTTAATTCAAGTGCTCCTAAGAGGACACACAGGCTGGGGGATGCCTCTGCTGCCAGGAATGTCACTGCACTCCCTGGCTGTGCACATGGAGCCAGTCCCCATGGAGCAATCACCATGGAAAAGCTGGGAGCAGGTGGGCTCTGCTCCTTTCTCCTGCAGATGCCAGATGACCCCAAAATATCTGAGTGTCTGGATAAACCCAGAGCCCTCAGTTCCGCCTTCCAAGTTCAGCTGTTCACGGGGGTTTGTGTCTTATTTGAGGGAGGTGCCTCTAAAATCCCTCTCAGACCTCTTTGCACATTTTATCTGGGAGAACACAAGAGTGCCAAGAAGTTCCTGTGCCTTCCTTCACTCACATCCCCACATGAAACATTCAGAAAGCTTCTAAAAATATAGGCACAACCCCAAAAATACAGCGAAAAGAACCCACCCCAACAGCCAGAGCATCCACGTTGCAAACACTGCCCTTCCAGCAGAGCTGCAACAAACACCCAAAATCACAGCAACCACAGCCACGGCTCCCCCAGCCCCACAGGGATCAGGGATCGGGATCAGGGAGCCCAGGATGCCCTTGGCACCTCAGCAGAGCCTCTCACTCCACCATCTCAGGGCTCTGCAGAGCATCAGAGGCTGAGATCCGACCTCATTCCACGCCCAGGGGAGGCTGCTCTGGCAGCTGGAGCGGGCAGGGCTCAGCCTGGCCAAGGACAAAGCCTGACCGTGAGGGTTGGGAATCATCCACACCATTCCTGGCAGCCTCAGGGCAGAATAAATCCTAAAATCTCTTTGATTGCTAACTAAAAGATTATTGATAGAATAACTGCTCCTAATTCTGCCCTGCTGCCAGCAGAACTGCAATATCTTTCAATTACCTCTCGGGAGCGAGGCTTTCCCCTGGATTACTGGAAGAAGCAACATGAAAAGAGACACTGGGAAAGGGCTGGAAAGTGAAGGTGAATCTATTTTTGCTGCTCTCCAAACCCAGCTGGGGCTCTGCTCATTCAGAGTGGGTTTAGCTGCTGGTTGGCACTGTCTGAGCTGCAGCCACAGGGGTGGTTTGGCAAAGCCAGGAGCTCCAGGAGGATCTGGTGCTTGGGCTGAGCCTGGCACACCCAGCCCTGGCACACCCAGCCCTGTGACCAGCACTCAGGGGCTGCTGCAGGGCCAGGGCATTTCCAACCCACCGTGGTTCTGCCTGACATGAGGAGAACCAGCATGAGGAGCTGCAGGAATGACCTGAGCAACTTGGAATCATGGATTCATCTAGGATGGAAATCCCTCCAAGATCATCCAGCCCAACTGTTACCCCGGCACTGCCAAGTCCAGCTCTAAACCATGTCCCCAAGTGCCACATCCACACCTGAACTCCATTTCTATGAGCAGGGCAGGCAAAGCCACCTCCTTCCCACAAAAAAAAACATGGAGCAGTGCCTGTCCAGGCTGCCAGACCAGCCATGGAGAAAGGGAACATGAGGGCCCTCAAGGACAGCTTTGGTTCTAAGGTTTGGGGCTGCAAAGAGACGCAAAGCAATTCCCTGCCCCTCCCAGAGGAGCCAGGGAGTACCTGCACGGGGAACAGCTCCATCCCCACACCCAGAGCACACAAAAACGACTTTTTTGGGGCCCCCAGACCAACCCAGGGGTTATGAGGGGTCACCTCCAGCTGCAGCAAACCCCCCGTGTGGCCACGGGACCACCCAAACCCCGGGAGGAGAGCCCCCTCACCAGCTCCATGCGCCGGCGGCTGGACTCCAGCTCCCTCTGCACCAGCTCGTCCATGTCAGCCTTCATCTCCTCCATCCTCCTCTGGTAGTACCTGCTGCTCTCCCTCTCCCGCGCCTCCGACTCGGCCGCCTTCTCCAGCTCCTCTCCCATCTGGATGATGCTGTCCCGCAGGCGCAGCACCAGCACCTGGGGTGGAAAGGGGAAGGTTTTGGAAAGCTCTCTGTGAGCTCCAAGCCACTGCTGGCTGCCAGAAACCCCCCCACAGACACAACAGCAGTGCCACGAACCATCTGGGCTGCCCCAGCCCCCACCTGCCCCTCCCAGGTGCCCTTTTCCCCGCAGGTGAGGCGGTGGCACTGCCAGGCCTGCCTGGCATGAGCACAGGGGAGCAGGGGGTACCTCGAAGCGCTTCATCTGCACGGCCTGGAAGTCCAGCTGGCTCTCCAGGTCCCGGATCCGAGCTTCCTGTCGGCTGACGATGGAGCGCTCGGCCGGGCACTGCTCCAGCTGTGCCGCCCTGGCCTGAGCTGCCTGCAGCTGGGAGAGCAGGGGCTGGGTCAGCATCCCCCAGCCCCTCTGCTGAACCCCTCTGCTGATCCCCCCTCCAGATCCCCCCTCCTGATCCCCTCCCCAGTCCCTCACACGCACTGGGCGTCTCTCCTGGCCCCTGAGGTGATGTGGCCAAGCACTGCCCTCCCTCCCCAAAGAATTCCCTGCTGTTAAAGCCACACAGAACAGGCCTGACACCAAGGTGTGCCTTTGAATGGAGAAGCTGCTGGCCAGGGACACGTGGCTGGGGCTCCTCAGCTTTTCCCTTCTCACAGACTCTTTGAGGACAGCAGGTGAAAAAATTCCCAGTCTTTGTGGAAAGCTGCCTGCACCAAGCTGTTTCCTCAGCTCTTACACTGAGCCCTCCAAAGGAAACTGCCCTTTTAGTGATCCTGGTACAGCTCGGGTTCAGATTTTGAATTTGACCTAAAACTGCGGGAATTTGTCTCCTTTTATCCGGCCTATCTCCAAAGCAGCACCCGCTCCACCTCGCAGGGAGCGAGTCCCGCTTCTGATTCCTGGGCAGCTTAGCCACGCTCCAATAAAGCACTTAACTTAATGGGATTACTCATGTGTTTCAAATGAAATCCATCACTCCAGGAGGGCTGGCACAGCCACAGAGGCGAGGGGGTGCAGCCCCTGCTGGTGCCCACCGCAGGGCAGCCCCGGGGTCAGCCCATGCCAGCCACGGCAGTGCAGCAGGGGAGGAGGGAGAAGCCAGGCTGTGAATCCCAAGAACTCTGCCAGGAAAAGATTTCTCCAGCCCAAAGAGGTCCCACTCCACAGCAGGGGTACCACAGGTTGGGCAGGAATTACCTTCTCCTGCAGGAATTACTTTCTCCTGCAAGAATTACCTCCTCCTGCAGGAATTACCTTTTCCTGCAAGAATTACCTTCTCCTGCAGGAATTACTTTCTCCTGCAAGAATTACCTTCTCCTGCAGGCTCTGCTTTTCTTTCTTCACATCCTCCACCTGCGTCTGCAGCTCCCGGATCTGAGCGATGTCTGTGGCCGACTGCAGAAACAGAAAATTTGGAGTGGGAGCAGCAGGATCAGAACCAAGGGCTGGTTCCTGCCTGAACCTCCTGTCACTGGGACAGTGAGCTGCTCCTGGACTGCCCAGATGGAGCTTAATTTTCCCAACTCACTGCAGCTTCCCTAATTTTTGAAACAAGTATTTGTGGATTAGGACAGAAACCAGGTTGTCATCTCTGTCCTCAGGACCCTTCCACACACAGGCTGCTGGATCCCTATCACCTCTGCAAGGGGCACCAGACTGTGAATTGTCAGCCTGGCCAGCCTGCCCCTCTCCCATGGGAGTTTTGGGGTCCCTCAGCTCCCAGGACATTCCTTTGGGAGAGCCTGACATAGTTTGGATATGGCACTGAAAGCCCCAGGGCTGTCTGGCAGCATTTTTTCACTTCTGCATGAGAAAATGGTGAAAGGCAGAATAAAAACAACCCAGAGGAGCAGCTCTAGGATTCCCCAGGCATTTAAACTAAAGGCAAAACACCTCTTGAAAGAAGACTCAGGACTGCAGGTGAGAGGAGCTGGCACCACGAGTCTTCCCTTCCTCACCTCTGTCCTGGGGTCCTCAGCCCTCTGTGCACCCCCGGGGGCCACCACCTGCTCTGTGCCAGCCTGCAGGGCTTTCTGAGAGCCCTCCCAAGGCTGGAGACGCTGCCCCAGCTCCTACCTGAGCAATCAGAGCCTTGTGCTTTTCCATCAGCTCGTTCAGGTCTTCCTGGTCCTCCTCGATGCGTTTCAGCAGGTCGGCTCTCTCATGCTGCAGCTGGAACAGCTGCTCGTCCACCTGCAGGAGGATCCACAGGCTCATGGATCCCACAGGGAGCCCACCAAACCCCTCTGGGATGTGCTGCCAACAGCCTCCAACCCATCAGAGAGGCAGAGCAGGGCCATGGGATGCTGCTCCCTGGCAGGAATTTTGCCCCCCCATTAAACCACCCGGGGGCTGCTGTTTCCAAACAGTCCAGGTGATTCAGTGAACACCCTTGGAGAATTAGTAAATAGGCTGGGACATTTATAAATATGCCCCGTGGTGTAATTAACACCCCGAGGTGATTCATTAAACACTCTGGTGGTGGCTGATTGAGCAGAGCAGCTGCTGATTGCTGCCGAACCCCCCGAGCTGGGACTGTGCCCTCCCACCTGCCCTGGAACATCTCCAGGAACCCACCAGGGTCTTGTTCCTGCTGAGGGTCTCCAGCTCTGTGTGCAGGTTCTCCAGCTCTAGGGCTGCTGTCTGCTGGGATCTCTGGGCCTCTGCACACTTGGCTTCACTCTCTTCCAGCTGGGAAAAGTTGCAGGGAAAATCATCATTAAAAGAGCAGAAACCACATGCTGATTGATGGCGCTGCCCTCATCCACACAGCCACGTTTATTTCCACTTCCACAGAGCATTTTTCCCTGCTAAAGAACGCAGAATCTCCACCTTTTAAACCCGTGCTGCTCCTCAGCCTGTCTGCTCCTGGTTTACAGGGCAAGCAAAGCTTCCTTGGCACGTCCCAGCACAGATCCCAACACCACAGACTGTCCTGGTGAGTCCAGCAGCCTCCAAGGCACATCCTCCCTCTTCCTCGGTGAGGTAGAGCCTCGATCATTAATTTGCAAAATTATGTGAATTACACGTAATTCCTGATTAGAGCAATTCACGATTCGGGGGTTTGCAAATGGGCTTTTCACGTGGCGTAAATTGCATTTGCAAATCCACGTGGAAGATCCCATTTATAAACGCTAATTTGCTCTCGAGTTTTACAGCTCAGCCATTAAGATCACAACGATCTTCAATGGGCTGCAAACATCTGGAAGCTGCAGCGACATCCCGAAAACTCCCCCCTTGCCTGGGCGGAGGAGTTGTCGTAGGCTGTACCTGAACATCCAGTTCCTTCCCCTGCTCGTTGGGGTTTCTTTCTTTTCCGTACGAAAAAGAAAAATAACCCTCCCCGCTCACTGCTCATTTCCTGTGCCTGGTCCTGGTTTCCCTGTGGAGTTCCAGGGAGCAACGGGAAAAGCTGCACACCGTGGCGAGAGAATTTGGGAATTTTAGGCTTTTTTCTCAGGGTTTACTTTCTTATATCTCAAAAAAAAAAAAAAAAAAAAAAAA
>WEZZ01025124.1:115261-206368 GCA_013400585.1 Chloropsis cyanopogon | reverse complement strand
CCGGGGTGATGGTGGGAAAGCAGCACTTCCCTGGGAACACGGACCCCTGGAAGGGCTCCTGGGGACATGGGGGGCTTTGGGGAGCACCCAGCATCAAACCCACCCAGAGGACCTACCCTCTTCTGGCAGGACTTCTGCGTGTCCTCTAGCTCCTCATCCTTGTCCTCCAGCTCCTTCTGGTGGATCTGCTTCATCCTCTCAATCTCCAGCTCCAGCCTCTCGTGGACCTGAAACACCCAGAGATGATGCACAGCCCGAGGGGATGAGGATGGTGCTCAATATGCCCGGTGGGACAGACCCCCCAGTCCCCACGTTACCTGCTCCAGGTGATCCACGGCAGCTGTTTGCCGCTCCAGCTCCTTCTTCTGCTCAGCAGCGCTGCCCTCCAGCTCCCAGAGCTTCTTCTTGAGTGCGGGCACCGTGTCTGTGGCCCCAGGGCTGCTGAGCTCCTGCACTCGGCCGGCCAGCACGGTCACCTGCTGCTCCAGCCTGGCCACCTCGGCCTCTTTGTGCTGGCCAGAGCGGGGGTCAGAGCCTGGACACTCACTCCCCGCTCTCAGAACCCACAGCATTCCCAAAGGCATCATCCCAACCCCCTGGAGCAGCAGCAGGGGTGGGCAGGCCCTCCAGGTTGGACACCTCATCCCCACCTTTCCCTCTTGATCCTGACCTCCCATTCCCACTCCCCTGGGGTGTCCCCCGTGGGTTCCCTGCAGCCCTCAACGCCTGGGGGTGCTGGCAGCAGCCCTGGGGGCTCTCCCCACCCCAGCAGCCACCACGGTGGCATTTGGTGCAGCACCATCCCATGGGACACAGAGCAGCACCTTCCCCAAGGATTGGGGGTGGGCACATGGGGAAGAGCACAAGTGACCCCCGTGAAAACGGGGGTGGCCCTGATTAGCTGAACCATGGGATGGGGATCACTGATAGATAGCAACAGCCCTTCTGGAAGGAGAAAGTTCTTTAAACACACTGAACTGTGCTGAGAGAAATTGGAATCAAGTTTCCTGATTGCCTCTGCTCTAATTGCAAAGGAAATGGCTTTGCTGCCAGAGGTGCTCCCAAAACTGGGCACAGCCCAGCAAAGCGGGGTCTCCTCTTACCTCCAGGCTCTGCTGGAGCTTGCCCATCTCCCAGCGGATGCTCGTGTTCTCCTGGGACAACTTTTCACGGAGGCTCTTCTCAAAGGCAGATTGCCCCAGGGCCTGGGCTAGCTGCAGGTCAAACCTGGAGGGGGACACAGCAAGGTCAGCATGGACAGGGCTTGGAGCAATCTGGGCCAGTGGAAGGAGAATATTCCCCCTCCATGGCAAGGGATGGAACTGGACGAGCTTTAAGATCCCTTCCAAACCAGTCTGGGGCCAGCCCACGTATCAGTCACACAGCAATGGGATGGAAAAACAAATCCCAGCAGCTGCAACAGACGAGAACAGCTCCACCCTTGCAGCAGCTCCTCACCCACCTCATCCTCCCCATTCCTGCTCCAGCACCCCCAACCCTCCCAGTGCTCCCCCCCAGCCTTACTTCTTCTGCCTCTTCTCCAGCTCATGGCTGCGGCTCTGCTGGTTCTCAGCCAGCACCCGGGTGTCCTCCAGCTCGCAGGCCAGGCGCTGGCAGCGCCGCCGCAGCCGCTGCGCCCCGTCCCGCGCCGCCCGGCATGCCGCCTGCGCCTCGCCCAGCTGCGGGGGACACACACGGGGACTGTGACACCCGGGGAGGGACACGGGGACAGTGACACCCGGGGAGGGACACACGGAGCCCACGGACCCCGCAGGAGATGGGCACGTGCACCGCGTGGACTCGGCAGCGCACGCGCCCCACGGAGGAGGGAATCTCGCAGAGCCCACGGCACACGAACCCCACAGAGGAGGGACACGGGGACCCCACACAGGAGGGACCCCACAGACTCCATGGCACACTCAATTCACAGAGGAGGGACCCCACAGCACACACACCCCACAGAGGAAGGACTCTTGGACCCCACAGAGGAAGCACTCTTGGACCCCACAAACCCTGCAGAGAAGGGACTTTTGTACCCCACACACCCCACAGAGAAGGGACTCTTGGACCCCACAAACCCTGCAGAGGAAGTACTCTTGGACCCCACAAACCCCACAGAGAAGGGGCTCTTGGACCCCACAAACCCTGCAGAGGAAGTACTCTTGGACCCCACACACCCCACAGAAAAGAGACTCTTGGACCCCACAAACCCTACAGAGGAAGGACTCTTGGACCCCACACGCCCTACAGAGGAAGGACTCTANCTACAGAGGAAGGACTCTTGGACCCCACAGAGGAAGGAACTTTTGGACCCCACACACCCCACAGAGAAGGGACTCTTGGACCCCACACACCCCACAGAGGAGGAACCCCACAGCACACACCCCCTGGATAAGATCCCCACCAGGACCCAGCCTCACTGAGGTGAGTCCCCAGGGTTGGTTCACCCAGAGATTTCTCACTGAACAAGGACAGCCTGAGGTGCTGTGGCCCCTCCAGCCCCAGGCACCCCCTCCCCGAGTGCCTGCAGGGTCCCAGCCCCTCCTGCTGAGTCAGCAGAGCTGCCCCGGGGCGATGCCTGATCCCTGATCCGTGATTTCTCTGCAGAAAGCAGCGTCTGGACTGGAATCCCCAGGGATTCCCGTTGTGTTTGGGACAGGCACGCAGAGCTCTCCCACGCCAGGGAATGGAGTCGTTAAGGAATGGCTTTAAATAAGCAAAATCTTGCATTAATGAAGCCTGTAATTCCAAACTAACTGAGAGTAAATGGGCTGCTTCACTTTACCCAAGCTCCTAAGACTCAGCTTATTTCTTATTACTATTTAATGTACCATGAGAAATCTTTATTTCTTTGTTTTATCCTTATGGGAGGTGACCTGGCTCCCAGGCACTGCTCAGGGAAGCACGTTGGCTTTTTCCCTCCTCAGGGCAAAGCTCAGGAGCTGCCAGCTCTTTCCACCAGCAGCTCTTTGTGTGACAGATGGGGAGAGCACAGCCCTGTGCTGCTCCTAAAGCCAGAGCAGCACCAAAACCCACCACTGAAAACCCCCTGCCCACAGCTCCTCACCCTCTGCCCACGCTCATGCTTGACCAAGGTGGAATTCTGCTGTGCAAAAGTGATTTCTGAGGCTCAAACCAGTAGAAAATATCCGGTTTTCCCTGGTCAGTGGGAGCAGCACCAAGAAGCAGATGCAATTGTGAGCCCTGCAAAGCTCCTGGGAGCAGGGGGAGGAATAGCCCTAGAACAGCCCTGTCCCTGGGGTGTCCCTGTCCCCTCCTGGGCTGGCAGCACTTGCCTTCTGCTCGAGGCCTGTCCTGGTGCCCAGCTCTGCCTCCAGCCGCTCCTCCAGCTGTGCCAGCCGCTTCCTCAGGAAAACAATCTCGGTCTGGGCGCAGTCAAACCTCACCTGCCACTCATCCTCTGCCAACGAGAGACACCCGGGGCTGCAGGGTGGGTTCTGGGGCCTGACCAGCCCCTGTGGCCCTGCTGGGGGCAGGGGAGGGGGTGCACAAGCCACCGACACCAGCACAGAGCTTAGGGGGCACAGCTCTGCTTTGTGTGCCCAGGGCTGCCCTGCTCATATAGAACAGGTGCCCTGCCTCAGGCACAGCGTGTGTGCCCATCCCAGCCCAGCCCAGCCCAGCCCAGCCCATCCCAGCAGTGCCAACAGCACCCTGGGGCACAGCACCACCAGCCCCATGGCAGAGCCAGGGCTGTGTGACCCAGCTGTCACTGCCAGCTCCCACTGGGTGAGCAATGCAGGGTGACAGAACACTCTGGAGTGCCAGGGGCTGGAGAGTGGCACTGACTGGGGGGGACAAACATCTGCCCTCTTCCCTGTGGCCCCATGGGTCAGGCTGGATGCCCAGAGCATGCACTGCCTCTGGAGGGACATCCCTACCTCCTCCAGAGCCGCTGATCTTCATCTCACGCAGCTGCACCAGCTGCTGGGCCTCCTCCAGCTGCTTCTCCACCAGCTCCAGCTTCTTCTGCACTTGGTCGTGTTTGCTCTAGGGAAGGGAGGAAGGGAGCAGCTCTACCCAGCTCTGGGGCACTCGGGAGGGCTGTGTCAGGGGGGTGGCACGGCCGCTGTCACCGCTCAGGGGCTCAGGGCTGTGGTACCTGCAGCTCCTGCAGCTCGCGGGTGCCCCGCAGCCGCTCCGCCCGCTCCCCGTCCAGGGCCTGGCAGGTGACATCGCCCTTGTACCGCTCATCCGACAGCTCCGTGGTCAGGTCGATGATCTGGGGGGGCAGGGGGGCAGTCTGGGCATGGCTGGGGGGGTTCTGCCATGCCACAGCCATCCAGAGTCCTGACAGCTCTGCCTGGCCTGAGGAGTGCGCACCAGCACTGACCAGTGTCACCAGTGTCACCAGTGGGAGCCCAGGGTCCCGTCTGGCAGCTGCCTGTGCCACACTGGGGCATTTCAGGGCTCATCACAGCTCNGCTTATTTCTTATTACTATTTAATGTACCATGAGAAATCTTTATTTCTTTGTTTTATCCTTATGGGAGGTGACCTGGCTCCCAGGCACTGCTCAGGGAAGCACGTTGGCTTTTTCCCTCCTCAGGGCAAAGCTCAGGAGCTGCCAGCTCTTTCCACCAGCAGCTCTTTGTGTGACAGATGGGGAGAGCACAGCCCTGTGCTGCTCCTAAAGCCAGAGCAGCACCAAAACCCACCACTGAAAACCCCCTGCCCACAGCTCCTCACCCTCTGCCCACGCTCATGCTTGACCAAGGTGGAATTCTGCTGTGCAAAAGTGATTTCTGAGGCTCAAACCAGTAGAAAATATCCGGTTTTCCCTGGTCAGTGGGAGCAGCACCAAGAAGCAGATGCAATTGTGAGCCCTGCAAAGCTCCTGGGAGCAGGGGGAGGAATAGCCCTAGAACAGCCCTGTCCCTGGGGTGTCCCTGTCCCCTCCTGGGCTGGCAGCACTTGCCTTCTGCTCGAGGCCTGTCCTGGTGCCCAGCTCTGCCTCCAGCCGCTCCTCCAGCTGTGCCAGCCGCTTCCTCAGGAAAACAATCTCGGTCTGGGCGCAGTCAAACCTCACCTGCCACTCATCCTCTGCCAACGAGAGACACCCGGGGCTGCAGGGTGGGTTCTGGGGCCTGACCAGCCCCTGTGGCCCTGCTGGGGGCAGGGGAGGGGGTGCACAAGCCACCAACACCAGCACAGAGCTTAGGGGGCACAGCTCTGCTTTGTGTGCCCAGGGCTGCCCCGCTCACATAGAGCAGGTGCCCTGCCTCAGGCACAGCATGTGTGCCCATCCCATCCCAGCCCATCCCAGCAGTGCCAGCAGCACCCTGGGGCACAGCACCACCAGCCCCATGGCAGAGCCAGGGCTGTGTGACCCAGCTGTCACTGCCAGCTCCCACTGGGTGAGCAATGCATGGTGACAGAACACTCTGGAGTGCCAGGGGCTGGAGAGTGGCACTGACTGGGGGGGACAAACATCTGCCCTCTTCCCTGTGGCCCCATGGGTCAGGCTGGATGCCCAGAGCATGCACTGCCTCTGGAGGGACATCCCTACCTCCTCCAGAGCCGCTGATCTTCATCTCACGCAGCTGCACCAGCTGCTGGGCCTCCTCCAGCTGCTTCTCCACCAGCTCCAGCTTCTTCTGCACTTGGTCGTGTTTGCTCTAGGGAAGGGAGGAAGGGAGCAGCTCTACCCAGCTCTGGGGCACTCGGGAGGGCTGTGTCAGGGGGGTGGCACGGCCGCTGTCACCGCTCAGGGGCTCAGGGCTGCGGTACCTGCAGCTCCTGCAGCTCGCGGGTGCCCCGCAGCCGCTCCGCCCGCTCCCCGTCCAGGGCCTGGCAGGTGACATCGCCCTTGTAGCGCTCATCCGACAGCTCCGTGGTCAGGTCGATGATCTGGGGGGGCAGGGGGGCAGTCTGGGCATGGCTGGGGGGGTTCTGCCATGCCACAGCCATCCAGAGCCCTGACAGCTCTGCCTGGCCTGAGGAGTGCGCACCAGCACCGACCAGTGTCACCAGTGGGAGCCCAGGGTCCCGTCTGGCAGCTGCCTGTGCCACACTGGGGCATTTCAGGGCTCATCACAGCTCTCCATGGTCCTGCTTTATTGCGTTAAATTTCCTTTGAAAGCAGGAGCAGAAGGGGAGAATTATTAATGCAGAAAATCAATTCCATTTTCTGCAGAGCAGACGGGCACATGGTCCTTCCTGCTCAGCCAGTCCAGCCAGGGGCTGCAGAGCCAGCAGGGNGACCAGTGTCACCAGTGGGAGCCCAGGGTCCCGTCTGGCAGCTGCCTGTGCCACACTGGGGCATTTCAGGGCTCATCACAGCTCTCCATTGTCCTGCTTTATTGCGTTAAATTTCCTTTGAAAGCAGGAGCAGAAGGGGAGAATTATTAATGCAGAAAATCAATTCCATTTTCTGCAGAGCAGACGGGCACATGGTCCTTCCTGCTCAGCCAGTCCAGCCAGGGGCTGCAGAGACAGCAGGGCCACAGGAAAACACAGCATTCCAACACTCCTCTCCTGTGTCTGACACATCATGCCAGGCACCGGCTCCTTAGGGAGCCCCACAAGTTTAACCCAGTAAGCAAATCCCACAGGATTTCTCTCCCTGGTGTTTTCCTAGGTCTGCCCTGAGGCAGTTGCCTTGCTCAGCATTCCCAAAGAGCTTCAACTAAATCATCTTTACCCCCTTCCCAGTGATGAGGAGGGTCCTGGCCTTGGGGGCTGTTGGCTCCATGAGGCAGAGCTGCAGCCCAGACCCAGCTCAGCCCTGCTGCAGCCCAGGGAGCTGGGAAAACCCAGGGTATTTATAGAAACCTTGGGAGCTCCTTCTCCTCACGATGCTTGGCAAAATCCCAGGCACAATCACAAGGAGCTGCGCATCCGAGAGCAGAAGCCACTGAGGACCAGCAGCCAGCTGGGAGCATGGAATCCCAGGATGGTTTGGGTTGGGAAGGACCTTAAAGTTCCTCACGCAGTTCCACCCCACAGGCAGGGACACCTTCCTCTAGCCCAGGTTGCTGCCAGCCCCATCCAACCTGGCCTTGGATACTTGGATAGCTTCTCTGGGCAGCCTGGAGTGATGCCAGCCTGGAATTCTGCAGCTGGACGCTGTCCAGACTCCTGTCCAGAGGACCATCCCTGGCAGCTGCCCCTGCCCATGGCTCCTCCTGCTCTGATGGAACTGGTGCTCCTGTTCATCCCCATCAGATCCTTTCCCAACCTGGCCAAACAGGGCTGTGGCAGAGATTCTGGGGTCTGTTCCAGATGTTTTGGGGTCTGTGCCAGAGGTTCTGGGGCTGTACCTTGCTCTCCAGACTCTCTGTAGTCTGTCTGAGCTCGCTGCACGCCTGCTCGGATTTTTCCAGCTTCCTTCTCAGTGCCGCCAGCTCCTCCTAGGGAAGATTGGAAAAAAACACACACAGAGAGCTCCAGCTCGGTTTATTTATGAAAACCTTGTTTTCTGTTCAAAATAAGTGGAAGAGACATAGCTGCCTTATTAATAAAATTTACCAGGCAACTTTGAAGGCTGCTCACTGCAAATTGCCAGGACTACAGCTCCTGACATGAATTCCTTCGGAGGGAATGTCAGCTTTGGTGTGTGTACAGCGTGTTTTATGAGAGAGCAGCAAACCTCAAAAGCCTGGGATGAACAGCCAGGGGCCTGGATCATGCCCAGGGAGTGTCCCAGGGCCCTGGCAGGTATCAGAGCACGGTGCAAAGGCACGGTGTTGGCTGTGACTCCTTCCCAGGCAGCAGGAGCTGCTCCATGCAGCCTTGTCCTGCTTTGATGTCCAACACTGAGCAGGAACAGAACGTGCAGAGTCGTGATAAAAACAGAGGTTAACAGATGATGGGGCCTGATGGATCCCAGGTGGGTTTGGGGACAAAAAACAGAGGCTAGGGCAGCTTTTATTTCATCTGAGCCAGCCTGAAAACATCTTGTTAAAACCTCACTGAGGCAAGAGGAGGAGCGGGACTCCAGGGAAGAAGGACTAGGAATTTACACAGGTCTCAGAGGGTGCAGAGGGGTGAAAGGAGCCTTTCCTGGGACAAAAAATGTCCATTAGCATCTCCCATCACCCAGAGCAATGCAGGTGGATGGCAGCACAGCACTGGGCAGTACAGAGTGGAGTCCCCTCTGTCACAGGTGTGTTTGAGTGCCCATCTCCCAGCGCCCCACAGGCTGACGAGCCCATTCCCAGGGGTTTGGCTCAGGGGACACAGCCCCTGGAGCTTGCAGAGGGCACGAGGAGGGCAGTGGGGGAACCCTGGGATGGGGTTTGACTGTGGGGACACGGTGTGTTTGCTACTGTCCCTCTAAGCAAGAAGTCACTTCTCCCTCCACAGCACTGCAGGACGTGTGACACTGGGCTAAGAACAGATGGCAGCTTCTGGATGGAAAAACATCCTTTTCTGGTAGGAAAAACATCTTTGCCTGGGCAGAAGTGGCTTCCAACTCGACCAATCCATCAGGCAGAGCCCCCAAAGCACCCTGTCCTGTCCTGTCCTGTGCTGTCCCACCCAGCCCAGCCCTTGGCACTCACCTCCTTAGCACGGAGCTGCTCCTCGGCGAGGTTCACGCTGAGCAGGGGTCTCACGTGGCTCAGCAGCTGCCACCAGGGCCAGTGCCTGACTGCCTGGAACACCAGCAGGTTCTTCTGGATGCAGCGGATGGCGAGGCGCTGGATCTGTGGGGACACAGCAGCCATGACCCTCACCCAGCCATGACCAGGACCACCAGGAAGGGACACGGGGCTGGAGAGGGAAAGGGGGCAGAGGAGCTCAGGGATGGCAGCACAGCTTCTCATGGCTGCAGGGAAAAGCTGGTACCTTTCAAAGGAGCTCAGAGGAGCTGTTATTTGGGTGCTGTGGGCCACACCCCAGCAGCACTGACCTGGGTGGGCTCAGGTGTCCCCAGCCCACAGGATGGGTACCTTCAATCTCTTGAACTTTTGGCGGCTGAGGAAGCCCTTGCAGGCAGCCTGGAGCAGAGTCATCTTCTGGGTTATCAGCTTATCCCGCTGCTTCTCCAGCCTGGAGATGACCCCTGGCTTCAGGAACACCTGGCAGCAAGGAACAGGTCACACACCCCAGGTCAGGGCTGAAACCTCTCTCTCCTCCTTGACAGAGGCATCGACCATCACAAGGTGTGATTCCTCAAAACTTTTCCTGTGGGATGCCGCCCATTCTCCCCACTGTGGGGATGGATGGAGGGAGGGATGGATGGATGGGATGGATGGGATGGATGGATGGGATGGATGGGATGGATGGATACCTCCACTGACAGTGCATTCTGACAGGTGACACGCAGATGCACACAGGTAACAGCAATGATGTGTTACAATAGCAAAACCAAAAATAAACCAGATTGTTTTCTTTCTCTGAACTGGTCAGAAACGCCTCAGAAATGACGCAGATTTGCTGATGCCATCAGACCCTGAGTGTCTGAAGTGTCTCTGGGTCACTGCTGGGAGAAGCTCTTGGAATCCAGGATCAGGAGCTCCCAGCCATTTGCACGGCCCAGCTTTCATAACCCCAGAGTGACACGGGCGAGGCCGGGGCTGTGCTGAGAGAGCTGCATTTTAACCGTACCAAATTAAATCAAAGCACAACCCCAAGGAAAGTGGCTCTCTCGAGCCGATGCCATGATTGCTCCACCACCCATTCGATTGCCTCATTAATGTCTGAATTAACTCCCCAGCCCTGCAAGTTTCACAGCTGGTACAAAATCAATGCTCAAAGCGACGGCAGAGCGAACTCGTCCCTAACGAAATGTGACCGGGGCTGCCACCACGCTATTGATTAAGAACGAGGGTTCCAGAGAGGAGATAATTACAAACTGCACAGTGCAGGATAAAAGAAAGTCATTTTGCTCCACAGAACCGTTCTGTGAATTCTTTCTTTACAAACTCCAGAGCTGAAGGCAAGCACGCACGTGAAATTAATTTTTCTTTTAGACCATCTCACTGAAGTTCAAATGTTGCTGTGACAGTTCCTGCTCTGCAGCAAGCCCACGAGCTGCCCAAGCTCCCTTCACTCCCAGGGGACATCAGAGGTAATTAGGAACTTAAATACCACCAGGGGCTGGCTGGATTTTGGTAATTAGGTACAGGATTTACCCTGGGTACTGCTTTCAGATGAGAATTACGAGGCTTTTGCTATGATATTTAACGAGTCTCGGTTTCCCAGCCCACCTGGTGCCACATGCAGCAGTGGAGGAGAGCTTTTGTCCCCAGTTTGGTGAACTTTGGGCTTCTGGGGAGCCTGGCATGGGGCTGTGCCCACACACACCAGAGCAATGGGGAAGCTGGGCACAGTCATGGTACCTGGGTGCGTCCTATGGCCACGCTCTTCTTCTCCAGATCCAGAGCCTGGAACAGCTCCTCGATAGCCTGTGGAGGAGGGGCACATCATGGGACTGCTCAGGAAACACCCACACCCTGCTATGAGCTGCTGAAATGGGGTGCAGAGACCCCCAGCCCTCATGGGCAAGCAGTAAGGGTTCATCCAGCCCTGCCCTCCTTTCCTCCTCCCCTTGCCAAAGCCCATCTGCCCAGTCCCAAGTCCCAGTGCAAGGACTTCCCTCCCCCGAGGCATTCAGCAGGGTGGGGAGTAGAGATCTGCAGCTGCAGGTAAGATTGTTCCCCTTCTGCTGCCATCCCAGGTCTGGCAGAGCCGTGGTGTGCTGCCAGGAGGTGACACAGCGGACAGTGCCTGTCCCAGCACCATCCAACTGCACTGGGTGCTCCCCTCTGCCCACCTCACCAACAGCTCATCCCACGGAGCCATAAACAGAGGGAAGGGCTGAGCTCTCCCCTGAGCCCACAGCACAGAGCTCCTGGAGGATTCGAGCTGGAGATTATCCCAAGGAGAAGCCTGAACTCAATTTCTCCAAGCTTTGGGCCAGAACATGAACATAACAGCCAGCAGCACCAGCCATTCCCCCGGGGCAGCCACGCCTGGATGGATGGTTTGAAAGCCCCAGGGCTACAGGAATTGTAACCAAAATCCTCTGCTAATACCTCACTCCACACAACATCCTCTGGCAGCATCACACAGCTCCTCCCCGAAGGACAAACCCACAGAAGGAATATTCCAGCACGGACCCAGGAGCAGCAGAACTGCAGCCCTGGCCTCACCAGGAGCCGTGCAAGGAGGGGATGGAGTACACCAGGGAGTGAGATATGGATCACAGAGCCTGAACCAGCGTGCCAGGGTGTGACAGCAGGGCTGTGGCTGTGCCTGTTCTGGTAGCACTGCTGGGACCAGAACTGGTGTAGGGCTGGGCAGGACAGTCCCACCCCACCCCAGCACACGCACAGGGCCAGCTCTCACTGCGCTGTCCCCTCACAGCTGCCGAGGCTCTCCCCTGCTCCAGCAGCCAGGTTAATGCCATGTCCCAGGAAGCATTTCCCAGCTGACAAACCCTCGTGGCAGCAAGCTCCGGGGAGGATGGGATTTTCCAAATCCCCTGCTTACACGCTGCTGACAAGGCACCCTCTGCCTCCGACAGCATTTCACAGCAATATTGACCTTTCCCAATTGTCAGGCTTGTCTTATTAAATCCCGAGGTCTTAACTGCCTTTGCACATGCTGGCTGCAGTTTGCACAGCACAGCACGTGTCCAGCTTTAATTCAGCTCCTCTCAGCTCTTTGTGGCTCATCCCCAGCCTTATTCCAGGCATGGCTTTGCGCTGGTTTTGCTACAAATTTACTAGGAAACAAATAAAACTGGCACACGTCCAGATTCCTTCCTGAGCTCTTTTGGCTTTCAGCATCACGGGGTGAGGCGAGGTGAGGAGTCACCCCGGGCTGCAGGTGATGCCCAGTGCCCAGAAGATTCCACAGTCCCTGCTCTCTTGGGTCCCTGGGAATGTTGCCTGGCTTGTTCTCAGTCCCAGATTTTTGGGGAGCCAGGGAGAGGGACTGTTCTGCTGGGCCACAGCAACGCCCACATCCTGCCCTGTCCTGCTGGAACAGCTCTGGCATCACCACAGCCCCACTGGGGGTCTCAGCTCGTGCCCCCCAGCCCAGCACACACCTTGCTCTCCTCTGGCACCTCGTAGGCAGAGCTGTGCTTCTTCATCACCTCCGGAGCCAGCACCTGGAAGCGCCTGCGGAACTGGGAGAGCAGCAGCCGATCCGAATACCCTGGGGGCACACAGGGGCGTTGGGGGCTGCACCAGGCCCAGGGCACTGGCAGGCTGGGGAGGGACCTGCTGGGACATCCTGGGCACAGCAAAAGGCACCAGGGATGGAGGGGACATGGGGAGCTGCCACGAGAGAGGAGCCCCTGCAGTGAGGGCAGGGAGAGGGCACCCAGATGAGTTTGAGGTGGCCAGATGCCAGCCCAGCACCTCGTGCCACGCAGGACATGCCCCTGGAGCTCCTGCACAGCTCCCTCTCCCCATGGGCTGTGCTTGTGGTCAGTGCAGCCTCATGCAAGGATGCTCCAAGGGGAGCTCCACTGGAGCTGCAGCCACGGAGCTCAGGCACGAGAGGGGCTCAGAACCCCTGCAAAAAGCAGGAATAAAAATTATGGGGAATTTCTGAATGGGGAATTCCTGAAGGAGGGGGGATTCCTTGCCTGCTGCTGAGAAGCAGGAGGTGAACAAAGGCTGGAAGGGCTGAGCCAGGGGCAGGGAGCAGCAGGTGGGACAGGCATGGGGCAGGGTCTGGACATACCGACACGGTGGAGGCGCAGGGCATCCAGGAGCTGGGTCCCCTCCAGCTGTGTCCTCAGGGCCACCACATCCAGCTGTGGGGCTGCATCTGGCGGCGCCGGGGGCCGAGGGACCGGCCCCTCCTGGCCCATCCCTGGGAGGAGGCAGTGGACAAAGTGCAGCTGGGACCGTCGGAGGAGGTTGGTGAGGGCATCCTGGAGGGCAGCAGAGGTCATGAGGATGGAGGGGACAAAGGGGCAGCACATGCTGACAGAGGGAAACGCTCCCTGTGCACCTGCAGGGTGTCTGGGCAGGTGGAGGAGTCAGCTCTGAGTTGGGAACAGTCAGTCAGAGGGTGAGCACGAGTGGTGAGCAGGAGCCTTCCTCCTAATGTCCCCTGTGTTCAGGCGAGGGCCAGAAAATTTACCAGGATTCGTAGAAACATGGAATGGTTTGGATTGGAAGGAACATTGAAGACCCTCAGGGTTGAGGGATGCTGGGGAGGGGGTTTGCCAGGGACAGGCAAGACCCCAAAAGGGGCTGGTCAGGGAATCAGCAGAGCCTGAGCCTCATCTCCTGGAGAGAGTTTGGGCACTTAATTAGGTGTGAGAGCAGCAGGGGCCGGGCACGTGCCCAGGGCTGGTTACAGTCTGAGCACTTAAGAGGATTAAAGCAGCATAATCTGTGTGTGATCTGTGTGAGATCTGCGTGAGATCTGTGTGAGATCTGCATGAGATCTGCGTGTGTGATCTGTGTGTGTGATCTGTGTGAGATCTGTGCGTGTGATCTGAGTGAGATCTGAGTGTGATCTGTGTGTGATCTGTGTGAGATCTGTGTGCGATGTGTGTGAGATGTGTGTGAGCTGTGTGTGAGTTGTGTGTATGATCTGTGTGAGATCTCTGCTCGATCCCTGCCTGATCTCTTTGCCTGGGGGCTCTCCCTGAGTGACAGCAGCTCTGAAGGGCCAGCGCAGCCCCCCCGGTGGCCACAGCCGCGATGGGGACGGGCAGGATGTCACTGCCGGGGCTGTGGGCTCCCCGGTGAGGCAGCGTGTCCACGGCAAGGTCGCCCCGCGGTGCCACCACGCTCTGTGCCACAACCCCCCCGCCCGCAGCCGCAGGCTCCCTGTGCCGGCACTCACCGCCTGCAGCTTGATCTGGGCGCACACCGACCTCTTCCTCAGGGCGGCCAGGCTGCTGGCGAAGGTTTTCCTCAGGCAGGCGTTGCGGTGCAGGGCGGCCTGGGAGCGCCCCTCCAGCCCGGCCAGGGNCGGCTCTGCGGGACACACGCCGCCGCGTCGGCTCCCGGCTGCTCCCACAGGGATGCAACACCCACAGCCCCAAATCCCAAACGGGTGCTGCTCTGCGGAGTGGAGCAGGGTGCTGGGACACCCCCACCCGCTCCATCCTGTCTGGTCTGAGCTGTTCGCTGCTGTTAAAGCTTCCCTGGGTTGAAGCCCAAAGCAAATGAGCCAGGAGTATGCAAGCAGAAGGTTAAAATCCCCCTGTGTGCACAGACACCTGCAGCACTTCAGTTCCATTTCAATTCCAATTTCGTTTGCAAGGCTGCTCAAAGCAGAGGGAAAACCTGGGCAGCTGCTGGCGAAGCCTCACAGCTCTGACTCATGCTGGACTGGCACAGGCAGGGACACCTTCCACTAGCTCAGGCTGCTCCAAGCCGTGTCCAACCTGGTTTTGGACACTTCCAGGGATGGGACAGCCAGAGCTCCTCTGTGCCAGGGCCTGACCACCCTCCCAGGCAGGAAATTCTCCCGAGTATCCCACCTAACGCTGCCCTCTGGCAGTGGGAAAGCATTCCCCCCTGTTCAGACAGGGGATGCCCCACCCCACCCTCTGTCCCCAGACCTGGGGCAGCTTGGCAGCTCAGGGCAGGGCATCCCCAACCCCCTCCCACGGGCGCTGTGGCACCTCCTGGCACTTACACTGTTGAATTCTGCAGCACCTGGATGGCATTCTGGGCCGAGAGGTTGAACTTGGCCTTGCTGACCCAGCCCGTGAGGTCGTAGCGCACGGGGGCCGTGCCCAGCTGGTGGCAGATCTCGAAGTGCAGGGTCTGCTCACACCTGCGCAGGTGCCCCTCACCTGTGGCGGCGACAGCACCCCAGAGAAAAACCCAGTGAAGGGTTTAATCACCCACACCTCCCAAAATCCCAGAGCCAAACGGTGATGCCAGAGGCTGGGTGAGCCCAACTCACCATCCTGGTGGGGTCCCTTGGTGGCGAAGTAGGAGCAGAGGCGCTCGAAGGCAGTGCCATCCCCGGAGCCTGGCACCAGCACCTCTTCATCCAGGATCCACAGCAGCCCCCGGGGGGCGGCTCCGGGGCTGCCCGGGAGCACCTGGGGCTGCCGGGGGACACCAGGGCTCTGGGCTCCAGCCACAGCCTGCTCTGCTCCCTCCAGCCTGCTCCCACTGTCCATCTGTGTCCCCGACCCCAGAGCAGCCCCTCCCGACCTGATCCAGCTCTGGACACCACCAGATGTCCACCACCAGATGTCCATCCCGAGCCCTCAGCAGTGCCAGTGTCCCAGAGGAACCCATCACCCCAGGCTGGAAGGGGGGTGATGGAGTGCACAGCTTGGTCAGGGAGGGGGAATTATATTTTAAAAAGCCAAAAAGGTCCTGGTGGATGCTGTGCCCCCACCCTGCAACACCTCAGGTTGCTCTGGGGTGCTCCACAGGGTCCCACTCTGCCTCTGGAGCCCTCACTGCTTGCAGCAGCAGGATGCAGAGGGGACAGGGTACCTGGGAGCAGCTCAGGTCGATGATGGACAGCGTGGCCAGTGGAGAGCGCTCTGGAAGATCAAAAGACACCTGAACATTTTCCTGGAAAACATCATTTAAAAGCTTGTTTCAGTCGTGGGATGGCATCTGGAAGTCTTCACCACTAGGGAAGGGCACATCTATCCCTACTGGATGGTGTGTGTGTTAAACCATAGGAATTCAGCTATTTTCCCAGGGCTAGAGGCATTATGGTAGCTCCTTCAAGCCTATAATAAGTTCATCTCTGCCTGTAGGTTTCTCAGCAGCTTATTTCTGCAATAATTTATCATTTTCCTTTCTATTCCCTATTATTCATCACCTGAGGAAAAAGTCAGCTGTGCCAACAGAAGGCACAAAGTCTCCTGAGCTGGAGCAAGTATATAACAGAATTCCAAAATGGTTTGGGTTGGGAGGGACCTTAAAATCATCTCATTCCAACCCCCTTGCCATGGCAGCTTGCACAAAGATGCCAAAAGAGCATCTCTGGCACATCAGAAACAGCCAAGAGGATTCAGAACTGAGGCAGGGGGTGGAGAGGGAGGCTTCTGCTCCATGCAGAACTCCTCAGTCCTGCTGCAGCCCTCCCCGTAAAGCTCCTGAGTTATTCACTCCCACCACAGCGGGACACGGGGACCCCTGGGGACAAAGGCAGCCCCACTCCCAAGTGCTGGGAGCTGCTCCTCACCTCTCTGTACCTCTCCATCTCCCACAGGAAGGTTTTCTCATAGAAGAGCCCCTGCAGCCTCTCCTGGACGTAGTTGTGGCACAGCTCCTCGAAGGTGGCCGCTCGCTCGCGCCGCTGCTGCCGCGGGCTCTGGAAGCCAGGGGTGTCCACCACGGCGATGGAGGCCATGGAGAGGTGCTGGGAGGAGAAGGACCTGGGGAGAGCCACACACACCACCAGGATTTACCCACAGGCAGCAGAGTGGTGCCAGCCAGGCCCTCGTGGTGCCAGTGCCACAGGAGCGCCGGACGCGGGAGCCCCGAGTGCCAGCGCCATTCCCACGTAAGGAGTGTCACACAACTGCCTGTATTCCCAGCAGGAATCAGTCACCTGCTGCACACCCCTGGAGATGGGGCTGCCACCCCCAGTGCCCAGCAGCTCTTTGGTACCTGTTGATGAGTGAGACCAGGGCGGCAAAGAGCTCCTCGTAGAGCCCCGAGGCCATTCCCTCCACGCACTCCACTCCCGTCATCTTCGGCCCTGGCACAGCAAAGGGAAGAGCAGACAACACGTTTATTTCCATCATTTCCAGCCAAGTTCAGCCTGCTCAGAGCTGAGGTGGCGCCTGGGAATCCCTGGATTGCAGTGTAGAACCCACAGAGCTCCACAGCACATCCTCTCCCTGCCTTCAGCTCCTCTCCTGCCTGACGTGGATTTAAGGAATCCTCTTTTAAGGAATTTAAGGATTTAAGGAATACAGCCATTGCCATGTCAAAGGTTGTATTCCTCTTCCTCCTTCCAGCTTCTTGGTTTTGTCAGGATAACTTGCAGGACCCAGCTGGAATTGTGCTGCTGGGCATCATGGAATCATCAAGGTTGGATAAGACCTCCGAGATCATCAAGTCCAACCTTTCAGGAGTGTGGGGAATCTGAGCTGAAATCCAGGCAATGTCTCACCCTCCCACCTCGCACATGCTGGGTCTGCCCCCATGAATTAGATCCATACAATAATTTAAGGTTTCTGGTGGCTCAGCAGCACAATCCCTGATCCAGATCTCCTTGCAGGACACAGGTGCTCGGAGCACAACACCAGCCCAGCTCCATCTGTGGAGTTTGGGGGTTTCCCCCATTTTTCTGGGCAGAGCTCTCACAGCATTTAAGCCACATCACTTATCTGAATTCACCTGATTTCAGGTGTCCCTAAGGAGGGTCAAGCAGGGGCAGCTGGAGAGCTGAGGGCAGCAACGTGACACAGCACAGTTAATGATTTTATTAATATTAACAGACCTACCTGGGCCTTGCAGCCTAAGAGGAACAGGACAATTTGCCTCACCATTCCCTCTCCCCCAGAAACAAAGGGAAAAGGTGATATGGGAAACATATATGTATGTGAAAATTCAGAATTTTAGAAGCACATAGTGTACTTAGGTGGGTGAAGGAAAACAGAAATATATATATATATGTATATATAAAAACCACTTGCAACAAAAGGTTGCTCAACCCATAAGCCCATCCTGCAAATATCTGTGATGGAAATCCCCCTCNAGGTAGAGGCAACTTGTAACAGAACACACAAGAATTTAATTGCTAGGTGAAGGCCATAAAGATAAGAAAACTCAGTAAAGCAAGACTCAGGTCCTGCTGAAATCCATATAAAGCAGAACCTTTTGCTTAAGGAGCCAGCAAGAACGAGGCACCTGGTTTTGGCCAGGACAAACTGACCTGAGAGAAAGCCAAACCACCCCTGTGCCTGCCCAGAAGAAAGGGTCAAGCAGGGAGCATCGAGGAAGATGATGTTACTTCATCAAAGACCACCAGGAGGTGTGGCACCCCCCAAAGACTCTGGGCAGGGAATGTGCANGTGAAGGCCATAAAGATAAGAAAATTCAGTAAAGTAAGACTCAGGTACTGCTGAAATCCATATAAAGCAGAACCTTTTGCTTAAGGAGCCAGCAAGAACCAGGCTCCTGGTTTTGGCCAGGACAAACTGACCTGAGAGAAAGCCAAACCACCCCTGTGCCTGCCCAGAAGAAAGGGTCAAACAGGGAGCATCGAGGAAGATGATGTTACTTCATCAAAGACCACCAGGAGGTGTGGCACCCCCCAAAGACTCTGGGCAGGGAATGTGCAGGCAGAGAGGTGTGGGCTTGTGGGCTCAATGCGTATTTAAACCTGAAATCTGTCTCACCAGGCACACGTGTCTCTGGTGGAAATACCCCCCATGCGTCCCAGCTGGAATAAAACACACCCGCTTTGCAGTTTTTAATTGTAAAGTCCTTATTGTGCAAATCAAAGGGGTGGGGCACCCCGGTACCTGGCGGGCTCTCCTCTGCCTGGGGCTGTCCCCGCGCTGTCACCTGCGCCAGGATGTGCCTCAGGTGATGCTTGAAGACGGCGCTGCCGAGCTCCTCCACGTCGCAGCCCAGCACCTCGGCAGCGCGGCTGGCGCTCTCGAACCTCAGGAACTGCTTCCTGCCAACTGGGGAGGGGCACGGGGGGCTCAGCTCTGCCTCAGCGTCACCAAAACGCTCCCACGCCCTCCCTCGTGCACCCCCAAAATCAAAATGGTCCAAAGGCAAGTCGGGGAGCAGGGGAATTGCAGGAGGTCAGGGTTTCAAGAGTTTCGGCGGAGTAAAGCAGCAGGTGCGCTGGTGGGAGCTGATGGGATTAGGAGCCAATCCCTGGAAATCCGGGATCACCTTTCAGGGTCCCACAGGTGTTTGCTGTCCCTACAGCAAACCCGGGAGCAGCAGTTCCTCCCCTCGAGCAGACATCGCTCACAGCCGGTGATAACGATTCCAGCTTAATGATTAAAATCAATAGGGATGTAATCTGCAGGATTAATCCTCGCACAAATCCAGAGAAGAAAGGTGCTGTGCAGCACAGCTCAGAAACACGGGGGATGAGCAAAAATGGGAGCAGGCAAAGTCACCCAGAGACCTCAGGGTGACACTTCTGGGTGGTGGATGAGGAGTTTGGGGGGCTGGCAGCTAAAATGGACCCTTAAAACACAGGTGGTGTCTGGTGACATGGGAGAGGGTGTGGGATAGAGAGTGAGAGGTGGCCACATCCTGGGAAGCTCCATGGGAGACCCACTCCTGGCTGAGGGGATGCACAAAGCAGGGCTGGGGGTGCTCCACAGCACTCATGAGAGTCAACCCCCTTCTCCCTTCCCCTTTGATCCTTTCCCAGTATTTCTTATGCTGACTGAAGGACTCAGACATCAAGGGCTGTGCTGGAGCAGGCAGGGGAATTGCCTCAACACTCCAGGCTTTGATTTATTCTGTTTTCACTTGTTCTTGTCTGAGCTGGCTGGACAGACGCTGATTCCTGTCAGACACAAAAGCTCTGCCTGCCGGGGAGCTGGAGGGGCTGTGGGGGCCAGGGCTGCACAGAGCTGGCTGGAACCCCACACTGCCCATTCCAGCATCCCACACTGATCCAGCACCCCACACTGCCCATTCCAGCACCCCACACTGCCCATTCCAGCACCCCACACTGCCCACTCCAGCATCCCTGGGACAAACAAGAGGGTCCACTCAGCCCTGGCATCCCCAGGCACCATTTTCTCCTCCCTGAACTATAACCAGCAGCAGCTCCACACGGCTCTCCTGAGTGTGATGTGACCATGGAAAATTCGCTGACTTTAACACCTGAAGGGATTTACTTCGGCCCAGGTAATATTTTAAAGAAGCAGAAGGAAAACACAGGGTCAGCCCTCATGGGGGACAGCTCAGCCTCTCTTGCTACAGCCCCAGCCCATTTCCAAACTGCTCAGTGCCCGATTTCCTGGGTTCCCAGGGCATGATGCCACAGGGGTGGGTCTGTGCAGGGCCACAGCAGCTCAAGCACTCGCCCTGGGCTATTGCTGGTGCTCTCACTGACCCTAAAATTCCCCCCTGGCTGTCTGGGTGCTCCTGTCCCTCCTGCTGCCCCTGACCTCTGCAGGGTTTGGGGCAGCTCAGTGTCCTCCAGCTGAGAAGAAGGTTCCAGCCCTCCTGCCCTGTGCTTTTCCTCCATCCAGAGGAGTTCAGGAGGCTGGATTTGCAGCAGCCTGGCTGTGCCAGGGGGTTTGCAGTGCCTCCTGACACACCTGTGGCAGCACCAGGAGGGCTGGAATGGCAGCCCACAGGGAGCTGGGAGCCACAGTGCTTTATTCTGCTACCAGCCAGCAGAAGGACAGCGTGAGAGCGAGCTGAACGCCGCCCCCGCTGCGCCCCAAACCTCCCTTCTGCTTACAGGGACAGCAAATAAATTAAACCAGGGGATTTTCTGCAGCCCACAAAGGGACTGGAGCACTCAGGTGAATGGTGCCCGGGGTGCCCTGCTGGCCTGCAGCTGCCAGGCTGCTTTCCTAATAAAAGAGCTGCTCTAATACGTTTCAAAGGCAGCAGGAAGGGCTGATGCTGCGATGGAGCAGAAGGAGCTTTTGAAATTCAACCTTTTCTTCTTAGTGTTTTTGTAGCTGCAAATACATTTTCCACCCCCAGCCAGGGAGAAGTGGTGCTGTTCCCTCCTGGTTTATTCCTGCACAAACTGAATGGGTGAGGAGAGAAGGGAAAAAGGTGCTTTCAGCCCACACTGGGGCTAAAGTGCCACGTGCCGGGGCCGTGGCTGTGGATGGGGATGGAGGAGGTGCCTGGCTGAGCTCCTGAATGCCCTGGAAAAGCAGTGCCGAGGCTCCCTTCAGCGAGATTTCAAGGAGAGGATTTGGAATACACAACATCAAAGGGCATGAAAGGGGAAGGGAAGAGATGGCTATCGGGAGACAGGTTTAACCACATTAAAAGAGTCGTCGCCCCCACTGAGACTTTTGCTCCACCCGGCTTTGATCCATTTTTTATCCATATTTCCTTTCATTTCTCCCCTTTTGTTGACACGCGGTGAGGGAATCAATACCAGAGTGAGCGACACTGAGACATGATCTGCTTGTTAATCCCACACCAGAGAGTGCTCGGAGCTGCAGCCCTGCCTGGATCCGCTACTCCCATTCCTGCTCCTGCTCAAAGAATGGAGCAGGGTTTGTTGGATACAGCATCCCATTCCCTCCCAGACCAATCTACAGAGGGCTGGGGACAGAATGTGCAGGAAGTCTGAGCAAAGCAAAGCTCTCTGTGACCATCCCTCCACCTGCCATTGAGCTGGGCACTCCCAAAAGGAGACACAGCTCCAAAACCTGTTCTCCTGAAAACTCACAGGGCTGAAAGACTTCCAAATTTTTTGGCCAAGAGCCTTCTGACACTCATCAGCCTGAGAGCACAGGGTCATCTATAAAAGCTGGAAGGGCATTAAAGTAGATGGAGATGAGGAAAGAGAACACCAGAAAGAAGGAGAAAAGGGAACTCACTGTAAGTCATGACAGCATCTATCCTCTTAAAATAATTAATAAATGATTAATGGCATAAATTACCATTAGATGTGTTATGACATGTTGCAGAGACATTTATAAATGTCTGTGCCTTAGTTTATGGCAGCCTTTATGCAGCCCTCATAAATTGAAGTGTGTAAATCAATGTGGCTGCCTCTAAAATGGGTTAGAGCACGTCCTAAAATAATTTGTAAGGGATAAGGCAATTTCTGCTCGTCCGTATTAACAAAGTCTCTATAAATGCAATCTTCACCCAGACTCAGCCTATTGTAACTCAGTTACTGAGGTAGACACTCAAGAGATGATGAAATTAGTGCTACCTGAAGCTGTCCCTTCGCAGTGTCATCGGGGACAGCGTGCCAACAAAGGAGTCACCCACCCCAGTCCTCCCTCAGGAGCTGGCATGAGGTGACACCCAGCAGCCCCTGCCCTGTCCTGGCAAGGACAGACCTGCTCCAGAAGCCCCCATGGGGCAGGGCACCACCATCCCACCATGGAGGAAGAGCAAGGAAGAACTTGGAGCCACCACAAACGGAGCAGCCTTGGGCTGGATGAGCATCAACCCTGCACACCCCCACGCACAGCTCCCTGCCAGGACACGCTCCCTCCCCGCTCCAAGCACAGAGACAAGGTGTGAGGGAAGCTGAGGCAGGATTCCCCTCACCTTTGCAGGCTCCAGCAGCTCCCAGGTGGTAGATCCCAGCCAGGACACGCCACACGGCCGCCTGCTCCTCTGTGGTGATGCCCAGCGTGCCCATGGCAGCCCGGAGCTGGGAGAAGGCCACCGAGGCTCTCTGCTTGTCCTCAGGCTGCAGGGGGACAGAGCCAGGGGGTGTCACTGCCTCTGCTGGGCACCGTGCCCGACAGCAGGGAGAGTGAAACCATCAGGACAGCAAGGAAACACAGCAAGGGACTCTCAGGAAATTTGGAGCAAGTGGAGAAGCCCTGGCAGGTTCCTCGGGTGTCTGGTGTTAGGAGCAAGCTGAGTGCATCAATTGTCATGCAAGGACCTGTGATTCCCACTTCAGGAGTGTCCCCAGAGCAGCAGCTGGAGATGGATGTTTTATATCATGGAATCATCACGTGGTTTGGGTTGGAAGGGACCTCAAAGCTCATCTCCTCCCAAGCCCCTGTCATGGCAAGGACACCTTCCAGCCCTGCCCCCTGACTCCTCACCAAACACACCTGCCCAGAGCTGAGCAGCTCCTGGCCACCAGCAGGACCTCACCTGCCACCTCCCACCAGGGACACCCCTCCTGCAGTGCCTGAGCTGGGGCTGCTCCGTGGGCCAGGAGCCACAGGCAGGATCCCACCTTGGCGGGGAGCAGGGCAAGCCCCCCGTGCTGGGATGGTGAATCCCCAGAGATCAGAGCTGTGAAAGGAGGGCAAAACCCCATCCCCGAGCCCAGGGCTGCTGCATCAGCAGGGCGAGGACCTCGCTGTGCCCTCCCCAGAGCTGCTGCTCCAGCAGCCACTTCCTTTGGCTGCTGAAGTGGAGCAGGAGCTCCCTAATGAAGATGGAATATTGGATTCATCAATAGATGATGTAACTGCAAATTGCTGTGATTCATCCCAGAGCTTTGGCTCGTGGACGATCTGCTGGGGCTCTGCAGACAGCTCAGACTAATGAGGGGCTGGAGGTGGGAATCAGCTGTGGAGTTTAACCCCTAAAATTCACATTCTGGGCTGCCCAAAGGATGCTCTTGCTCCTGGGGGTTGCTGCTGCAGGGGAACATCAGGGGTAGGTGACCCTGGAGCAGCAGGATCTGGTCCCAAGGTGGCTGTGGCATGTGCAAAACCCGAGCAGACATCCCAGGGAGGCAGGCCCAGTGCCAGCAGCTCCCCTGTGGCTGTCAGAGGGGTGCTGGGGGGGCTGCCTGGGCAGACCCTTCCTCACACCCCAACATTCCCTCCCTCCCCTCCAGGCTCCCAGTACAGTGCCATCATCACCCAGGAACCACAGAGTCCAAGTCATTCTCTAGCTGGCAGTGACAAAGGGGGTGCCCTGCACTATCCCACTCCAGGTGGGCACAAGACTCCAGCATTTCCCTCTCCTTACCTTTGTGAACGCTTTGATCCCAAAGGAATTGCTCTCAGCCACCTGGTGCAGGTGCAGCATCGTCCTGGGAGGAGTCACAAAAAATGAGAGTTGAGCTCCCTCCCTGCCTGCCCTCAGCACCCCCAGCCACCTTTGCAGAGGGACCTGGATGGGACAGGCCACCACAGCACTGCCCCACGCAGGGACACCAGCTGGAGCACCAGGAGCCTTCTCCTGGGGACAGGAGAAGGGAAAAGGGATCTCTGTCTCATTTATCACCCCAATTTCAGCTTTAGTGGAGGGGCAGGAAAGCACCAGGAAATGCCCTCACTTCGTAGAAAATCTCTCTACATGGAGAAAGATCCCATTAATGCCATTGCTCTCACAATCTCTTATCAGGGGGGCTCAAAACCCCATTGATGGAGGGAATTTGGGTATAAAGGCTGGGGAATCCCTGGAAAACCCCGGGGCTGTTGGAGCCTCACACCCACCTCTCTGCCACATCCAGCCCTGCCAGCAGCAGTGGGAAGATGTTGAAGTTGCTCTCTCCTTCGGGCTGCTGGGCAACACGGGCCCTCTCCAGCAGCAAGGTCTGGGGAGGGAAGAGGGGACAGGGAGATGGGGAGATGCTCCTGGGAACTGCCAAGGAGGGGTTGGATTTCTCCTTGCAGGAACCCAGCTGGGTTTGGGGGCTGCTCCTCCCACCCAGGGCTGTGCAAGCAAGAGCTGAATCATGATCCAGGCATCAAGGAGCAATTTCAGTGCAGGAAAGCAGCACCCACGGATCCTCTGAGCTTCCAGAGGTCTGGGCAGCGCCGTGGCCTCAGCAAAGATGCTGCAGGATTGGGATAAGTCATTGCCTGGGCTCAAGACAAGCCCAGCTCAGCTCCAGCCTTGCCAAAGGTGTTCAGTGCCAGCACTGGAGCCAGCAGTGAGTCTGCAGAGCTGGGGGTCCTCATCCCAGAGCACCCCACGGGCATGCCAGGATGGTTCTGGTGCTACTGATGGGGACATTCCCACTCCTGCACAAGGACAGCTCCAGCAGGCCACCAGCTCCCCGTGGGTGCCCAGGGCAGAGCTGGGGCAGCAGTGGGAGGAGGCCCTGGTGCTCCCCAGGAGCAGAAGGGGCTCCAGCCCTCTCCTCCCTCAGACAAGGCACAGGGGCACGGGCAGCTGTGATTAAAGAGCCTTTGATAAGGGCCCTGACGGTGATAAAAGCCCTCTGAGGATCAGCTCCGGGCAGCTGAGGTGCTGCTAATGAAACACTGAATTATACATTTCCTCATCAGCATTTCATCCCAGCGCTGCTCTGAGCTCCCTGCCAGGGACAGGGACAGGCTGGGGGACCCTGCCACGCTGCTGACAGAGCTTCTGCTCAGGGGCCATTTGGGCACCTTGGGTTTAGGAGGAGCAGGAGCAGAGCAGGGAGCAGAGAGAGCATCACTCCTCATGCCCAGCCTGGCTGAGCAGTGCAGCACAGGGGTGGCTCATCCCCACCCCAAGGACCCCAATTTTCAGCCACAGCCCTCCCATCTGCCCAGGTGACAGGTACCTGGAGGTGAGCAGCAGTGACCTGGCCAGTGGCACTGAAATCCAGCGACAGGACCATGGAGAAGCGCGTGGAGCTGCTGCTGTGGCTGGTGGTCACCGACCCAAAGGCTCCCAGGACTGTGAACATCGCCTGGATCTTCTCCACTGCAAAACCACCAGCAGAGCCCCCTGAGCCGCCCTGCAGCTCTGGAGCAGGTGTCTCCTCCTGCCTCACCTCTGCCTGCTCCTCCCGGGCTCTGTCCCAGCGCTGGGGAATTGCCAGGCATGGGGTCAGCGTCCCACACCGGCTGTGCACTGACAGGAAGGGATGTGCCAGCCTGCCCAGCCTGCCCAGCCTGTTCCAGTCCCTCAGCCCTCTGTGATAGCACAGTGTACCCGAGAGAGCTCCGAAATCCAACCCTGCCCTCTGGAGCCACCAGTAACCCGAGCAGGTGGGAAAGCGCTGCCCCAAGCACCGGAGTCATTCGAGTAATTCCCTCCCGCTGCTCACGTTGGTGTTTATCAAAGCAGCAAATCTGTTGAGTCTGGGACGGGGACAGTGGCACTCGGGGACAGTGGCACTCGCGGCTGCTTAGGAGCCGCCCCAGGGGGAACAAATCAGGCCGGGATTTGTGAGTCTGTGTGCCCGCAGCCTGCACAGGCTGAGTGTGCTGCCTCTGCCCAGCACCGAGCACCCAGTGCCATCCCTGCCCAAACCTGAGACCCTGCCATACCTGAGACCCTGCCCACACCCAGACCCTGCCCACACCCAGACCCTGCCCACACCTGAGACCCTGTCATACCTGAGACCCTGCCGTCCAGGCTGCCCGCCGTGCCCACCAGGTACTCCAGGGCACTCTGGCAGCACCGGGTCCTGCCGGCCCCGCTGTGCCCCAGGGGGATGATGGCCTGGTCCTGCCGCTGCATCAGCAGATTCCTGTAGGCTCTGTGTGCCAGCGAGCAGATGTGTGGGGGGAGGTTGTCCCGCTTCCCCCTGGGAACCTGCAGGCAGGGAGAGAGTGACAGAGCACATCCCAAACGCTTCTCATGGAGAAAATCTTGAAGATGCTCACATTCAGGGTGATGATTTCTTCCCAGGGTGCAGAACCGTCTGAGTCCTCAGAGCACCCCCAGCCCCAAGACCAAGCCCCCCCAGAGCATTCCTGGCCATCAGTATCTTCAGAGCATCCCCCTCCCAAAACATCCCCGGTCCTGAGTGTCCCAGAGCAATCATAATCCTGAATGTCCCCAGAGCAATCCCGGTCCCAAATGTCCCCAGAGCATCCCGGTCCCGGCTGTCCCCAGAGCATCCCGGTCCCGGCACTGTGACGGTCCCACGGTGCCACCTGCCGGCCCCGCCGCGCCCGGCGCCCTCCGCCACTGTCCCCAAGAGCTTTGGTGGCCGCTTCCCACGGGACATCCCGCTGCCCCAGGTCCCTTCTCTCACCCTCCCGGTGCCGTCGGCGGGCGCTGGGCCGGTGGCGATGGCCACCAGGCTGGGCCCCGCGTAGGTGCAGGGCAGGTGGGCACGGAAGCGCTGCCGCAGCGTGTTGATGACACTGCACTCGTTGAGGCTGATGAGGGCGGCCAGATCCTCGGCCTGGTCCAGGCTGGGGGGGTTGGTCTGCGGGAAGAGAGCCAGACACCCCTCCAGCTCCTCTGTCATGGCAGGGCTGTGCCAGCCCCGCTGGCACCCCGACACCTCGGGCACAGCCAGCGCGGGGCGAGGGCTGGAGCAGCATCGTCGTGTCTGGGCACTGTCCCTGCAGCACCCAGCCTGGGGAAGGGGCTCACCCTCTGCACGCTGTCCTCGTCCACCTCGGTGACGGTGCCATCCTCGTCCCGGCGCACCCTCACCCTCCCCGCCGGCAGCTCCGGTGTCCCCACGTCTGGTTTCAGCTGTGTGGCTGAACGAGAGGCTGGTGAGTGTCCCTGGCCCTGTGCAGCCCGGGGCAGAGCCGGCTGGGGCCTGGGGAGATGCCAAGGGGCCAAACCCAACCCCAGCCCCACCCGGGCACAGCCCCAGAGCCCGCTCCGCTCCCGGCACGGCTCAGCCAAGGCAGGGCAGAGCAGGGAGAGTTACCCAGTGTGAACCCGTCCTGCTGGATCAGCCAGACCTTCTCTGCTTCGTACCAAACGTCCCTCGGAGCCTGCGGGGAGGAGAGAGGGGAATTGGGCAGGGGGAAAGCTGAACAAATTGCCTTTTCCCCGCTGGCAGGGACATTCCCACACTCCTGCCCATCCATGCCTGGGGTCACCTTCCCGCCAGCCCCAGCCCAGAGGAACGGGAGGAGCTGCAGGAAACCAGAAAACTGCACCCCCCAAACCCAGGTAACACCTGACACAGTACCTGGTCCTTGTCCGTGCTCTCGCCCGATGCCTCTTTATCCTGGTCCTTTTCCACGCTCTTGCTCATCTCTTTGCTCCTTCCCAATGTTTCTTTAGTCTGGTCCTTGTCTGTGCACTTGCCAATCCCTTTGCTCTCTTTCAGCATCTCTTTATCCTTTCCCAGCTCTTCCTTCACCTTCCCCACCTCTTTTCCCTCACCTGTAGACTTCTCTTGGATTCCTCCCGGCTCCCCCTTGAGACCCTCTGACTTGTTTGTGGTTTTCTCAGGCTTTTTGATCTCCCTTGGCTCCTTCTTGCCACCTCCAACATCTTTCTTCATCTTCTCTGGCTCTTTCCTGGCTGACCACAGCTCCCTCTGGGCTTTAGCCTTGGCTGGGGGCTCCTCGTGCCTCGGGGGTGTCCCCTTCTCCTTCTTGGTGGTCTCAGGGACTGTCCCCTTGGGCACGTCCCCTTCCTTCACTGGGACTTTGCTGCCGTGCTGGGGGCCCTGGCTGGGTGCAGGGGCTGGAGCTGGGGGGCTGCCCCCCAGGACAGAGTCCTTGGGGCTCTTCCTGGGCCACAATGGCTTTCCCACCTTGGGAGCCCCTGGGCAAGGAGTCTCTGCTGGTTTGGGGGTGGTCTCTGATGGTTTGGAAGAAGCCTCTGCTGTTTTGGGGGATGCTTCTGCTGGTTTTAAGGATGTCTCTGCTGGTTTGTGGGGGGTCTCTGCTCTTTTTGGGGGTGTCTCCACCGCTTTGGGGGCAGGTGCTGCTGTTTTGGGGGATGTTTCTGCTTTTTTGATGGGTGTCTCTGCCGGTTTGGGGGCAGGCGCTGCTGTTTTGGGGGATGTTTCTCCTTTTTTGATGNTGGGTTTGGGGGTTGTTTCTGCTTTTTTGATGGGTGTCTCTGCCGGTTTGGGGGCAGGCGCTGCTGTTTTGGGGGATGTTTCTCCTTTTTTGATGGGTTTCTCTGCTGGTTTGGGGCCAGGCGCTGCTGGGCCAGGCGCAGGGGCCGGGGTTTGGCTGGGGACAGTCCCCAGCACAGCCTTCTCAGGGGGCAGCTCCTTGTTTGGGGGGGCTGTGACCCCCTTGTCCCCCTGCCCCTCGGCCTTCAGCCCGTTCCGCAGTGGCCGCTCGCTGGCCGCCCCTCCTCGGGCTCGGGCCTCGCCGTCCTTCCCTGCGGGCTGCCAAGCAAAGGAGAGGAGCCTGCTGTGACACCTGGGGACACCTGGGGACATCCAGCTCCACGGTGCTGTGTCAGGCCCCTCAGTGCTCACCTCCTCCTTGGTGCCCGCCCTGCTCTCCTTCCTCCGCCGCGCCGCCTTGGCCTCCTGCTCGGTCTCCCTCACCAGCTGCTTGATGAAGCCCCCGGGGATCACCGACAGGAGCAGGGGGGGTGCCGACGGGGGTGGCCCCCGGTCCTCGTCACGAATCTGGGTTTGGGAGCAGAGCTGGGTCACAGGGCAGGCACAGGGACGGGAGCCAGCACAGCCTGTTAGTGGCAGCAGGGCTGAGCACCAGCGCCAGCTCAGGCTGAGGCACTGCCCAGGCTCCTGGTGAGACCATGGGGCACCAGGCTGGGTCAGGGATGCTGTGGGAGCAGAAGCACCGAGAAGAAAAGCCCAGAGAGAAGCGGCCAGACTGGTGCAGCCCCCGAGGGCTGGCACAGCAGGAGCCCACGTGCGCTGCCAGGTGGCAGCAGCCTTGGTGTGGCTACTGGAGGAACCATCCTGGCTGCAGCCAGGCAAGAAGCAGCTCCAGCATCACCGCAGCCACATGCAGCCCTGCAGTTCCCAGGGCAAAACCAGCCCCACTTCCCACAGCTTTTCCAGCAGCAGCATCAAACCCTGCAGCCTCCTGCCAGGCTCACGCAGGCAGGAAAATCACTCAAACCAGAACACTCAGGCTGTGACGGAGCCCAGAGCCAGGGGGCCGGACAGAGCACAAGGAAGGGCACAGGGAGCTGTGGGGATGCGACCCCGGGGGCTGCTGCAGTGACACCCCCCAGCACTGAGCTCCCAGGCAGCCCGAGCAACCAGCCCTGAAACACCACCAGCGCCAGCCGGGACCGAGACTTTCCTTCTGCTCCCAGAGCGCGAGGCGCGAGGAGATGGCCATGGTGGCGGCGAGGCAGGACGGTGCTGAGCGGAGACACGCGGGGACACGCCGGGCAGAGAGAGAGGAGAGAGTTAGCCAGGGGCTGCTGCTGGCCCCAGGGCTGTGCCAGGCCACAGCACCACGACCTTGCCGGGCATCGCCCACCTGAGCTCATGGCACCAACTGGAGTGCGGCAGGGGACGGGTGGCCACCTACAGCCACCAGGGCAGCGTGGGGAGGCGGTGGCACAGAGGGTTGGTGGCACGGGGGTGATGGTGGGACCCCACAGCCCCAGGCGGGGTGGCCGCAGGAGCCCATCCGTGCCCCACTTGGGGCTGAGCGCGGCTTCACCTGTCGGGATCATTCATGCACCGAGCGCGTCGGGGCTCGTCCGGCCCTGCTGTGCCTCCCCGGCAGCCGCATCTCCTTGTACAGTAAAGGGCAGGAGCGGCCAGGAGCGGGCTGGGAATGTCACTTGCCTTCCCGGGCGGCTGCCCCGAGCGCCACGTGCCCTCAGGGACCGGCGCTGCCCCGGTGCTGTGCCCCCAGCCGGGCTCTGCTGTCCCGGGAGAACTGGCCGCGATGGCACCGCAGAGCCCGGAGGGGGCGAGCGACAGAGCATTGTCACCCCCCGGCCGGAGAGGGACCCTCCGTGCTGCCCCGCACACAGGGAAACTGAGGCACGGAGGGGACCAAGCAGCCAGGGTGGCACAGCGGGGCCCGGGACCAGCGCCACCAGCACCGCGCTCGCCTCGCTCAGGACCCAGCCCCAGGCGGGCCGCGGGCCTTTGGATCCGCTCCTTACTCGGGACCCGCTCCTGCTGCCACCCGGGACCCGCTGCCACTGGTGCGTGCCACGAGCCGAGGCCACCGAGGGGTCCCCAGCCACCACCCTGCACAGGGCAGGGAGCAGCGTCCCCGTCCCCATCCCCGCTCCCATCCCCGCCCTGCCGCGCTCCTTTCCGCAGCACAGCCCCGCGTCTGGAAGCCGCCCCCGGAGCCGGGGCTGCCGCTATCGCCATCCATTCCCAACTAAAAATAGTCCTGCCAGCCGAGGGGCCCCCGGCCCGGCGCACCCACAGAGCCCGGCCGGACCCCGACCCCTCCCCGGGACCCCCAATGCCGGTACCTGGTGGGTGCTGGGGGCTGATGTCCCACACCGGCACCGGGCTCCGCGGGACCCCGGNGCTGAGGTGACACATGTCACTGCTAAAAATACCCGCGGCGGTGGCACCGGGGCCTCGGCTGGGGAGAGGCCCTGCTGTTCCTTGGCCTCTGCACCGGCTGGCACACGTGTGTCACCCGTGCCCTCCTTGGTGCACACCTCTGCACCCCAAAGTAATGGGGGAAACGCTCTGGTTGGGTGTGAGCCCCCCCAGAGCTCTCTGGCGCTGCCCGAGGGGGACACCCTGGGCTGGGAGCACAGCACGGGGCTCCCCAGAGCACCCCAGTTCCCCTGGCAGCCCTGAGATGGGGCCGAGCTGGAGGAGGACCTGGGAGCAGAGCTCAAAATAGCCCCTGGCACCAACACCAGCATGGTCAGCACCCGGCCAGGGCAGGTGGGAGGGGAGCAGCAGAGGGGACACGTGGTGACCACATGGAGAAAAGGGTGACCCCTCAGCACCCAGCAGGACCTCTGTCCCACATGCCCCAGCACCCAACAGGCAGTCAGGGTGCGTGTCACCTGCTCAGGACAAGTCCAGCTGCAGAGGGGCAATGTCCCCACCTCGGCCACTCCGCATCTGACCCAGAAGTTGCACGGACACACCCAGGGCATCAGCACCCACAGCCAGAAGGGCTCTGGTAGTAAGAAACAGGATTGTCAGTCTGGAGTCCTCCGGCAGGAGACAGAGGGTTGGCTGAGCATCTCACCAGCCCCAATCCCTCCTGGCACTGCCAGCACCCTCTCACCTGCAGGACACAGCCCGTGTGTCCCTCGGAAAATCCAGGACAAACAGCATGCCCAGGGCTGGGGGGAGGGAAGGGACTTACCTGTGCATGGATGTAGGGATGTGCCCCTGTTCACAGGGTAACCAGGTTGTTCTTTGTCTGCTCAAAAAGGTAAAAAGGCCAGAAGTTTCTCTCCCAAAGTTGGGAGAGAGACACCTCATAGGACCTTTGGGACTTCCCCTCACACCTGAGGCTGGTTGGACTGAGGCCAAGAAGTCCCGCCTGAGCAATTTACTACAAAAAGAAGAGAACAAAGGAACTAATCGCTTTTGTGGGGTGTTTTAGCAGGAGCAAGAACCTCTCGCACCTGGCTCGGGTTTTGTTTTGTTATTTTGCCTTTTATGAAACACTTTTCTGTTTCCAACACTGCCACGGAAGCCATCCTGCTGTGTTTATGCCATTCCCGGTAGCTGGGCTATCTCAGGTGAGCGGGGCCCCCTTAGAGCTCATGAGACCTGGCTCTAAGAGCTCCCCCACTCATGGGGCAGTGGGGGGGGGGGTCCATCCTGCAGGCAGCTGCTCATCCCAGTACAGCCCAGTGGAGCCTCACAGTCAGGGGGGACAGGTGACACGGAAAGAAGGAGACAGCAGCACACACGCAAAGGACGGTTTTTATTGGGGTCTGGTCGTAGGAGAGCAGTTGTACTGACCAACACACAGAAGCAGCTTAGCTGTGCCAAAATAATCCGTTAAAAAAATACTGGCGGCAAGAACCGAGTGTGGCACACCCGCCACGACGGGGCTGTAAACTCCGGGACAGTCCGTGAGGAGCGAGGCCACAGCTCGCAGGCACTGGGACCCTCCTCCCCACAATAAATATGGAAAGAGCCAAGTACATAAAACAAGGAATGATCTCATCGATACAATATCTAAAGTTATTTACAGATCCTGGCTTTGCTTACCATTAATTACACATTTAGGACAGGTTCTCTTTCGATCATTTCCTTCATCTCGAGTAGCTGTTCGTGTGAATCTGCTCCTTTTTGTTTTAAGTGAGGCACCAGAAGTGCTCACAAATCCCCCTCTCCGAGGATGCTCCTGCTTTATTCTGTTTTTCACAGACATTTTTTGTGCCATCTCACCCATTCTCCCTTTCCCTGAGGAGAAGATGCCTGCTACCAACAGGAAAGCCTCTTCCCAGCCCATCTCCTTTTCCAGCCTGGAAACACAGCACAGTTTGTGTCACACAAACCCAGACCAACCTGGCCTTGGACAAAGCCACCTTCCTGCAGCTGTCCCCAGGTTCCCTGCCAAATCCCTGCCTGCACAGTCAGGGCCAGCAGCACTGGTCTCAGCACTGTCCCCACCACAGCACCTTTCCAGGGGGTGACACTAAGGAGCCACAATGCCATCAGCACAGTGCCACCCACAGCCAGCTCCCCCCTCCTTCCAGCTTGGCTACAGCTCACCCCAAAATCCAATGGGATCAGAGAGGGAAACAGGAAAGAAGGCAGAGACTGCTCTGGGGAGCACAGCAGGGATCCCTCCCTGCCCCAGGCAGCTCCTCAGTGAGGAGAGAACTTCAGCAGCAGGAAAATGCCACAATTCACCCCAGAAATGCCACAAGGATCAGTCTGACCAGCACAGACCTCCAGCCTAACCACTGTGGAAATTGAGAGCACACAGTGTTACACCTGGAGTACTCCTCAAACTGCACAGGCCACGCTCACAACTGGAATTATTTTTAGGAACTGTGTGACCTGATAAATTCAGGGCTATTTCTGTACCTCACTGGGGACGGAGGCGCTGGGGTTGGCTCTGCAGATGTGCCCAGATGTGCCCAGCAGAGGCAGCTCCTGGAGCAGTGGCACCACAGGGGGGTCCTGCCTGGTTGTCACGTCCCCACACCCCGAGGGACAGTCCCTGCAGGGTCTGGGGTGGGCGCTCCCCTCCTGAGATGTGACACCAGGTAGGGTCCTGCCCTGGCTCTAGGACAGGCACTGCTCCTGCCTCAGGATCCTGTTTTTAAGGATCAAGTGATCCCCCTGAAACACCAAATCCATCTCCAGGAAGGACATTTTGGGTCCTGCAGCCCAGCCCTGTGTCCAGGCTCTCCCTCGCAATGACAGAGCTCTGCAATTCCCTGATGGCTGAGCTGGATCAAACACCTCCCTGACTCCTTGCCCCAGTTTAGGTCATTAATTCTCTTCAACTCAGCACAGACTCCTGTGAATAAACACTTACTCTGAGAGACGAAGGAGAAATTTGGGAATATCCCATCGAGGAGGGGATTTGCAGGAGTTTTCCAGGTGTTTCTGCACTCAGGAGCCATCTGAGATGGTCCTGACAGAGTCTGGAGTCCCTGTTCTGGGAGGAAAGGGCTGCACAGCCTCAGGGAATCTATCCCTACTTTGTCATGAAAAACAGAATAAAGCTGGTTGATCCTGCTTGAAAGGAGCTGCCACTTCCATACATATATGGAGCAGAAATTCTGTGGAATGTCAGAAGTTGGAGAAACATGTATTTAATAAATAATATAAAATGCTTTTTCTGTTAAAATAGAATTCTCGGGTTTATACCTACAGAGCATAGCAACCTTTACATAAACAAAATAAAGCTGAGTCTGTGATGATTAGTTTAACACAAAATAAAAATACAATTTAACAACAGTATTAAAACAGCCGATGTTCCATCCACACAATATGTACACCATGGAATAGAAACCAACAGGAAACAAAAGTAGATTATCTTGAAACTCCTCAGACATTTGGATATACATATTTCTCTGTATATTTTAGATATTTTCCTTTTTTTTTTTACAATATTAAAATTAATACTATGCTTTGTCAAAATACGCTTTTCAGATTTTTTTTTTTTTTAATTTGTAGAACTGACTCATTCCTTATATTAATCAACACAGCTAGAATTATTTCTTGCCTACTGTACACTTCAAACAGTCCTTCCTCTGGGAATATTTCGGGTGCAAACACCTCAGAGGCGGAGGAGCCGTGTCACTGCCACGTGCTGGGCGGTGACACCGCCGTGCCAACGGCCAAGGGACACGGATATGGACATGGAATCAAGGAACCTGGTCCTAAAGCTGACCAGCTGCCAGGGAAAGAGCAACTCAGAGCTCCAGGGATTTCACTCCTCATGAGCTGATTCCCTGCAAACCCGAGGAATGACGATGCCGAGACACCGGGGCTGGTCCTGCTCAGGGAACAACCCCAGGAGCTCCTCTGGGCACCACAGTGCCCACTGTGGGCAAGATCACAACCAAAACAAGCCTTTTTTAGCACAAAACAGTGTTTCCAACACCTCCACGCTGGGCTGCAAACACCTGATTTATCTCAAAGCCAAACCCGACCTCACAATTCAATTTCTGGGTTTTCCCCCCTTGAGAGAAGTGGGAGAGGAAAAATCTTCAACTAGGTTTCTAAAGGGGAGGTGCTGAATCACAGAATCATGGAATATCCTGAGCTGGAGGGGACCCAAAAGGATCACCAGAGTCCAACTCCTGTCTCTGCTCAGGGCAGCCCCAAGAAATTAAGGAAAACTCAAATGTCACTAAGCCAAGGTCTATCCCCGAAGCTGCTCCCTCCCTACCTGCCAGGCTCCCCTTCCCAGACACACTTCCAGCTATTATTAGCCTGCTCCAAGATTTTTTGAAGCCTGCTGGGGGGTGGGGGAACATACCAGGAATGTCAATCCCAGCTGGATCCACTCCAGCATTACTCCAGCTTCTCTCACAGCAGCACTTTGGGAAGAAGCTGTGAGCCTGCAGCCGAGGCTCCGCTGGAGCAGGGACAAGAACAGGAAAAGCTCAAACACAACTAAGAGGAAGAAGATTTACACTTGGAGAAGTGGATGGCCGACACTTGGGGATGAAGGATTGAAAATGAAAACCTCACAGAAAACATCCCACAGTAAATGCTCCTTTAACGGTTTCATGAATTTGCAAAATAATTAGCAAATAAATGAGGGATCCTTAACACACAGCCAAAGACCCTCCTGGAAATTAACACCACCAGGAATCTTTGTCCAAAACAAGAACTTCAGAGACTCTGGTTCCTACACCAGGAAGGAGCAGTCTGGGGCAGTATCCAGGATTTTTTGGTGTGGAGGGTGTAATTCCAGCTCTCCCTCCACACCAGCACATCCAGTCACTTCCACACAGAGCCCCATCTCTTACTGGGATCCCACCTTCGTGCAGGAGCTTGTCTCTGTGATAACCTCTCCTCTCCTAGCTGCACAGTTAGACACAAGTAACAAAAATAAAGCTGTTTTCAATTGTCAATAAATCAGCTGGCTAAAGAAATTCAAATCTTTTCCTGCCCCTCCCACTGGAGGTTGGATGGGGCAGCAAGGACCACAATAACGAGGATATTCCAGCGTCATCCCAACTCCACCACATTCCAAAATAAATGTATTTCCCCAAGTCAATATGCAGCCTTCATTTCATATAAAATCTCTGGGTTTGAGGCACAATTTCCCAGCTGATGACCTGTTCCTCCCTCACTGACATCTGACAGGAATCTGCTGACAGGGAGTGAGAGTGAAATCCAGCCATGGAAAATAACTGAAGGAGAAGAATGGAACTGAGCAGGGACTAAGAAAGTAAAAACAAGTTACACAAGAACTGTGAGAAGGTTTTAACACCATCTGAGGGCTTTTTTCTAAATCAAGGAGAAAAACAGGAGCATTGCATGGTATTGTAGGGAAAGCTGAACCACAGCCAGCGGGATGAGACTTGTTTATCCCAAACACTTTTTAAATACCACACAAAGAATAATGGAATTATTTTATGTTGGAAAAGACCTCCAAGATCATCAAGTCCCAAGCTTTGAGCAATCACCTCTGACACTGCTCCTTACAGAGGAGCTGAGATGCTCAACAGGAATGACAGAGAGGCTGGTACTGTTTACACAGCATAATTTGGAAATTAAATGGGGGGAAAAAAGTCATTGAAAGAATTCACTTTCTCAGGGGTATTTTCCAGAATGCATTTTCCCTTTGGTGCAGCCCCAGGTGGTCAGCCAGGCTTTGCAAAAGCTCTGCAGCAAACCCAGCTCCCATGCAGAAGCAACCAGAACCACTTTTACTACTTTTCTCCAAGGAACTCTGTGGTGCTCTGACAGCCACACACGCTGACAAACCACGCACAACTTCTACTCCCACTTACACAGGCACAGCTCCACTGTCTTCAGGGACTAGGAGAGTTGTACCTCTGTAGTTGGGAAGAAAAATCTTCTCTAAGCTGTTCACTGAATTGGAAAAACAGTTTAAGTTCAGCCCTGACCTCTCTCTTACAAACCACCACAACACCCAGGGCAAGGCCCAGCTTGAAGCTGTGGGACAGCTCAGGATGAGATCTTTCCTTCAGCAAGACTTTCCACCCAACACACCTGAAGCCTCGGGTAGAATTAACATAAACCTGGCATTTGATCAGCTCGTTCTGTCAGTTCCACGCTCAGTTTTCTCACACTGCTTGCACTGTGGGCAGTTTGAACTCCTCAGAACAGAAAATGAGAGATCCTCTCCCAAGCTGAGCTGTGATATGTGCATGAACCTCCTGGGCCGGGCTCCAGGGGGAACTGGGGATTTCTGGGGATTTCTGGGGATTTCTATGCTATGGGAACACACCTGTGTACAGCAGAGGAGGATCCCAGGACTGAGGAGTGATCTGGGATACGTACCGAGGTACCCACACACACCGGAACCCAGCACACGCTCTAGAATGCACTGGATTTGAATAATTTCTCTTTAATTTTTTAAAAAGTGCAGTTGACCTGAAATGGAAAAGAACTGTCTTTTATGTTCACTGTAAACTTGTCAAAAGGAATCTGCTCTTTAAAAACTGTGCTAAAATAGTCAATTTATACAACAGAGCACTAGATGAAGCTACCATAAATTCCTCTTCACCAATTATTACTCTATTGTGTCAGTTATAGTACTGCATATACGTAGAAGAAGCAAAACGGTGGTAGCTACTATTAGTGAGTACAACAAACCCAGGGAATAATTCGAGTTCAACGCTCCCATGAAGTAGCAATAACATTTAAACCACAGGACAGTTAGAATTCAGTACTTTGAAGTGCATCAGAGTCACACACTGTTGATCATCAGCAGTATGGAGCAAGGTTATCAGAGAGTCAGCAGTAATGGTCGGGAAGGACACGGCAACACCACAGAGCGAGGGGCACCCACCACGGCCAGGCGGCGGCTCCGGCTCCGGCGGTGTCACCGCGGCAGTGTCACCCAGCCAGCAGCACCCGTGCCACCCCCGGCCTGCTGCCACCCAGCCAAGGGCACGGCAGGGAGAAAACCTCTTCCTTCCATCAGTAGTTCCAGAGGGACGGGGCTCAGCCAGGCCCTGCTGGGGTGGGGACGCGTGGGAGCAAGGAGCAGCCTCTGCGCTTGGTGACTTCCAGCGCTGCCGGGGGCAGGGGCACCCCCTGCCACCCTTCCAGCCCTCACAGCCTCCGGGGAGACAGAGTCCTGACGTGATCCCACGCTGTAAACATCGAATTCCTCCTCTCGCCAGCACATCCCGCCTCCAGGACTGCACAAAGTCATTCGTTCACAAGGATTCTGGGACGCTCTGCAGGTTCACCAAGCAGCTCTCCCTGTGGGAACGTGGTGGGTGTGTCCTACAGCCCGTTGCTGTTCCTGTGGCTGAGCGGGGGCTTCGAGAGCTCTACGACTGTGGAGCGGGATTTATTGAGGAACTTTGGAGCCCGGCGCAGCAACCTCTGGGCCTCGGTGAAAGCCTCTGTCAGCTCTTTTTTCCACTGAACGAACTCGGGGTCGCTCTGCAAGAGACACAGAAGCAGTTTGGCACTTCATCCTACGTGGCCAACAGCGTCTTCTCTGTCACACAGCACTTTAGGGAAGCTATTTTAATTTTCCGAAGGAATGAGCAATTTTGGGTACTGCCCATGTGCAGCCCTTAGCTTCTCCATCACCCCAAGGAAAGCTGGCACAATGTTTTGAGGACTTGAGCACTTCCCCCTTGCACGCATGAGCTCCAGCAGCTCCCCACAGTGAGACACGAGCCAACGAGGCCCTTGGGGCATACGGAGCTGCAGAAGTTTGGGAGTTTTTAGCTATTTAATAAACCAAACCCTTTTTGTCCCAAATAGCACCGAAATCCATGACAAGCTTGTCAAATACCAAGAAATCCATGATGGGTTTCCTGCTTTGAAAACTCGAGTGTGATAAACACTTCAGCTCTGCTTCACCAAGTGCCTTAGTTAACATGCAACAGGATGAGCTGAAAAACTCATCCATTTTTTATCATATGCAAAACAATCTGATCAAGTTATCAAAAATCAAGTCTTACCTCACACTGTAGGACAAACTGTTTTCCTCCTTTAATTCTCAGTAAGATGCATTTCTTATCTTTAATTTGTGTTTCTTCAACAGATACTATTTGTTCCATTGTCAGCAGGTTTTGCTGGAGCATTTGTGAAAGAGCAGAGAATTAATTGAAAAAAATGCTGCTGCCCATCAAATAAAGCCACTATCTCATTTTCCTGGACTATCCACACGAATTAAGTGATGAACATTAAGAGTCATTACACAAACATTTATTTCTGAAGGCTGGGTCATGAACTAAAGATAGATAATAAGGTAAGAGAGAGATTTACAAGGGGCTTGGTTGCTTCAATAGTGACAACAAAATATCAGCTCTAAAAGCCAGTAATGACAGCATGAAGTAAGAATCTACAAATAGGTGTGTCTGCAAACAGAATATTCACTATTTTCCCTCAAGAGTTGCATATAATTTGATACATTTTTCAAGCATTACTGCTATTACCAAAAAAAAAGGCAATTTCACTATTTCAAAGAGCTGAAAGGGAATATTCAGCACTGAATACTTACAAATACACTACACACAGCAGTGTGCAGGAAAACTCTCCCTACAGACTGCAGAGGACATGATGTCTTAAATTCTAAATGCCTCCTTAACTTAAATATACAATTTATCTGCCCTACACATGAGCACAGCTGGGCTACACTACAGCCACTATAGCATTTTCTTGGAAATAAAATGCTATAGCATTTGTCACCTTACCAGTTTGTGTTTTTTTGTATAAATAGTCCAGAGGTCCTAAATGAAAAACAACACCATCAACTACCAAAATCCTTTAAAAACACAACAAAACAGAGCAAACAGGTTTCTCAAATCAACTTTATGTCTCCTCTGTGCAGTGTAAACTTTTCTCAAATCAACTTTATGTCTCCTCTGTGCAGTGTAAACTTCCCGTTAACACAGTGAGACTCGAGAGAAGATACTCAAATGGGATTTTACTCAGAGAAAACTCCTTCCCCAGGAGAACTCCTGGGTGCTGCAGGTGTGTCCCACCTCCACCTGCCTTCCAGCACAGCTCCCCAGCCCCTCACTCACCCGGGACTCTCCTTCTCCTCGCCACTCCAGGCGGTTGGGGAAGAGGTAAAAGTAACGCCGCTGCCACTGAGTCAGGAAGGGGTTCCCCAGCTTGAGCATGTAGCCGTGCATGATGCAGTCCTTCCCCAGGGCATAATCTAAACCAAGAGGAGATGTTAGCAAAGCGACAGGAGGTGCAGCTGAAGGCATTCTGAGCCAGCTCTGTGCTGAGGGGATGGAGCCCTGGCCCTGCCGTGCCCCCAGCAGGTTCAGATCACACACACAGCCCCAGTTGTGCCCTAACTGCACAGCTGCTGTGGCTGCAGAGCAGGGAACGAGGACAGGACTTGGCTCTTGAAGAACTACTCACTGGAGGGAGTTATTAAAAGCACTGAATGTTGCTCTCCAAAGTTTGGGGGTTTGATGCAACACCCCCGTGCAAGCTGCAGTTTGCTGTGCAAAACCTCCTGGGGCCCTGCCCAGATCCTGGGCAGAAATCAAACCCCACAGATGGGAAGGTGCTGAGGCCCTGCACAGGGTGCCCAGAGAAGCTGTGGCTGCCCCATCCCTGGAAATGTCCAAGGCCAGGCTGGACAGGGCATGCAGCAAGGGATGGTGGAAGGTGCCCATGGCAGTGGGGTGGAACAGGATGGGCTTTAAGGTCCTTTCCAATCCAAACCATTCCAGGACTCTGTGATTCCATGGATCTCTTTCCAAAGCCTGATGTCATCATTCAGCATTTCAAAACATTAAGAAACATCTTAAGCAACACGACAGCGATCAAAGGAATCCTAACAATTCCCAGGAATGACAGCAATGGGAGAACTCCAAACCCAGGAATTACTACCTAGCAGCAAAAGATGAGAGAAGTGTAAGGACAGATTACCTTCCTCGTGGCCAAGCTGCTTATTTTTAGCCCTTTTTCTGGCCTCAATTTTATCTGTGTCTGCATTTACTGCATCATAAACAGTTTCTGCTACTTCTTGCTGCCAACGCTCCGATATTACCAGAGGGAAGTTCTTATATAACTCCTGGTCACTATCAAGCAACTTGCAAGAGAAAAACAACAAAAAACCCAACATTTTAATAACTTTCACTACTCTTATCCCCAACAGTTAATAGTCACCCATGCAACAGTATTATTTTACATGATGGATCGAACTCAAACCTGCACAAAACAAACAGATGCAAGCAAGAGAAGCACAGACACTAATTTAAGCAAAGATATTAATTTATGTGCAGAAAACAGGCCACCTGCTCAAAGTTTGTTTGGTTTGATAGCTCCAAAATCCTCACTCAACACTGCCCCATAATGCTCTCTAGACATTTAAATAACTACTCCAATGTAAGCAGCAGTGTTCTTAACTTTGTTGCACAAAAACTTCCTCAGCCCAAAAAATCCATGAATAAATTAAAAGATACCTTTTCCACAGCAATGCCTTCCATGCTTGCACAACTTGGCTTTATATTCTTAATAATTAACCCTCAGAATTCATCAGCATGTGCTGCAGATCTCAATTTTACTGGTATAAAGATTATTTTCTCCACTAGTCCTTTGAGTACTTAAACTGAATTGCACTGAAGAAAATTAGGAAAAAATTCCTTCACCAAAAGGGTTCTCCAGCAGTGAGCAAGGGCAGTGGTGGAGTGCCCATCCCTGGAGGAGTTTAAAGCTGTGTGGATGCAGCACCAACAGCTGCAGGAGCAGCTTAATTCTCCTACTGCAGTCAGGCCAGACACTCCTGGAATAGATATTCTGCTCCTTTTCAGAGATCCATGCCACATCCCAGCAGGAAAATACACACCCAGGAGATCTCTCTGCAACTGCAGGGACTCCCTGCAGCACCTGAGGAAGGGGGAACAGCCACAGGCATCCCCTGAGGGCTCCCCCCTCATAACCCCAAAGCTCACAGGCTCTTCTGGGGGCCACAGGACACTCTGCAGGATAAATACAACCCCAGGGACCAGGGAGGAGAGCAAGGGGTTCAAAGTGTGGTGCCCAGGGCAGAGAGGGCTCCTGGCACCTCGCTGGCAGCTGACTCAGGCAGGAATCCTCCCGTCCCCTCTGGACGCCTGTGACACCCAGGGGGGCTGTGCTGTCCCTCCCTGACTCACCCCCAAGGGTAAATTTATCCCATGGGCAGCCTGAGCTATGAGATTCTGAGATCAAACTGGAGATGACACAGCACTGACCTGCTGGTGATTCACGTTCTGTGACAGGAGTTCTCACCAAATCGTGTTATTGAGAATAGCTGAGCCCCTCAAGAAATAAAGAGACTGCCTGGTTCCTCCCTGCAAAATGTTCCTCTGAATTCTGGCACTGCAGAATTACAGGAGACTGGAATCCTGCCAGGCTAACATTGATGCTGAAGATGTGGAATTTTCTGGGATAAAGAACATCCCAGGCTCTCTGCACTTTTCTGTGCCAACTTCTGTCACCACAGCAGGTGACACTGACAGACGAGCCCTTTTAGGCTCAGTGAGTACTTAATGGGGCTTTTTCCTTATAAAGTTTAGAACAATTAGTTTCCCTCCTGACTCACTTCTCTAAGAACAGGAACGAGGTCTGTTCTACTGCAGAAATGGGTGATGAAAACAATGAAGGGCACTGACCCAAATCCTGCTGTCCCAAAGTCCCAGGAAACTTCAGAGAGTGGAGGAATTCACAGGGGGCTCACCCCCTTCATATGAGTCCCAAAGGGGCCAGCAGCTCTAACTTCTCTCTTTTTAAATATCATTTATATTATTTTCATTACATTTTGGATAATATCAGAACCTGAAAATTTCTTTTACCACTTTTCTAAGTTATGACATTGCTACTATTGACAGAGTTTGTAATTTTTAAGAGTTTGCCCCAGCACTCTCTGACCACTCAACTATTAAAATGAGGTTTAGCTCCATTTCTACAAGCTACCAGAAATCCAAACTTTTAAACACACAAACCATAAGGTATTCTTGAAAATCTGAGGCTTCCCCAATTCTCTCCTGACCATTTGAAACAACTCCTTTATCACATAAAACTTTTGGTAAGAAAGTAGATTTCAGTTAACCTAAAAACTTAAGGACTTGGCAAGCAGCAACAAACAGAGAACCAGCCCAAGGTACTAGCATGGATTGATTTTCCCAACCTGAAGGAATTCCCTGCACACCCAGAGCCCTGAAGCAAAGGAATGGCACACACACATGGAAAGCCAAGCGGAGCAGCCCCAGTGCCACCCTCCACACTGAGAGCTGGGTACCTTAATGCCTTTAGTGTCCTCTTCATCAAAGGAGCCAATATCAAAAGCATCTGCTGCATTCACTTCTCCCCGGGGAGGAATCAGGGGGGGAGGGTACTAGAAATGGAAATCAGCATCATTAAAGACAAATTAATGGGCATTATTTAACTCCATTCTGGAGTCATGCACAATCTTTGTATTTTTAGCACAGATTGCACCTGACTCTGCCAGTGTCCTCCCCTTGGAACTAAACCTCAGTGCAAAAATTGTTGGAACTTCTTTTAATTAGAGCCCCTCCAAAAATCTGGAGATAAAACTCCCCAGTTTAGAGACAGCAAAGGAAAGGAAACACTAAGTCATTTGAGCCTGGAAATGTAATTATTTACTCCTAACAATCAGAAAGATCTGTAGCAATGAATATTCATCAACAACCCTCCCTGTATTTGTGTGAGTGAGCACTTGTGCTGGGCACTGTGACCCTCAAGTTTTCTGTTCAGTACCTGTTTGGGCTTATTTTCCTTTTACTGCTTTACCAAGTCAGCTGAAATTACTGTCTTTATCCTTTACCTTCTGTAAATAGACTTGCTGCCAATCAATGCCTTTGAAGAAAGGATGTTCCTTTACTTCTTGTGCACTGCAAAACAGAAGTGACTGAAGTCAACAAACGAAGGGGCTTCTCAAGTGTATTCAAGGAATACAAAGCCCTCAAAGGTCACACTTCTATCACTTGAGAACATCAGGGAAACACTCTTTTTTGCAAAAAAAACCGTAAGACTTCCTCAGTAAACAACAGGAGGGAAGCTTTTCATGTGGAAACACTTGGAACAGTGCTCTAGGGCTGGCAGGCAAGAACTCCTGATGGCACTCCATCATTTCCAACAGCAAACAGTGCTCCTCTGTTGTCAGATCCCAAACTTGATCTGGGTCAGATCCCAAACACAGATCTGGGTCAGATCCCCATCACTGTTTGTAAATAACCAGATTACTTCACACCATTTCACATTATACAAATTTTATTGGGAAATTAATCAACTACTCTTGTTATGTTCCAGGAAAAAGCAATCTCAGGTCATTATCAAAGAGGGCTCCAAGATAAAAACCCTCTGAATCTCCCACTGGAATTGGAGCCAGCCCCAGGCTCAGGTGTGACCATCAGCTACCTGTTATCACACATCCCAGTGGTTTCTCAACACTTGTTTACTCCTCTCCTTTTCTCTGTCAGTCTCACACTGGCTTTTTAAGCAGGAGATAATTTCATGAACAGCCACAAGCAAGGTGAGCCTGGCAGGAGCAAGGTGTGTTTTGTAGTCAAGAAACAGAACAAAAGCTCTTTTCCTAAGAATAATCAAGTGACACAGGCAGCACCAGCAATACTTGCAGCTTTTGCATGGTGGTTTTGGGATTGGTTTGGGGTTTTTTTTTATGTAATATGCTCCTATCATTACAGATACAATATAAACAATAAATTTTCCCTATCAGTATGTCTGAGTCAAGTCATATGATTTCATGCCAAAACACATCAGGCAAAACCAGAAAAACAACCGAGGGATGAGAAGTAGGAACACCACCCAATGCAAGCATGACTGCAGGGAACTCAGAGAAGGGCTTTAAGGACAGAAAGTGTCCAAAAAAACATGTCCAAACTGAAGGAATTGAAATGTAATTCCATACAGCAGCACTTTTTAATGTTCTCTTTCCAAAATTAAAATCCTCACAACAGGAAGCAGATTTTCACTTGAAATGAATTCACTCATTGACAGAGAAGTGGAAATTTTTCAAGGCAGAGGTCCAAGGAGAAGACAACACCTACCTTCTTCCTTGGCACCCAAGCCTCTTGCTCACATCCCGCTGCAGGAGCCCTTCCAGAAGGGATTTCAGCTCGGGAGAAAAGGAATCCGGGAGCTCCACGTTCTGCGGAGAAAGGAAGTACAAAGAGATACTCCATGATGGAAGTGGTGTGCTCTGCTTTCTTGTCTCTGCTGGTGTCTGGAAACAGCTCTCCCACGTGCAAACACAGCTCTCTGGGAGAGCAGGGGGTGCAGTTCCAGTTTTAGGGGAAATGGGAGCTCAGGGGATGTCACTGAGGCCAGGCCTTACCACGGTGAGCGTCATCCGGTCGATCTCGTGCTTATCTTTGGTTTTGTGCTGCCTGAAAGGGCTGTGCCTGTGGAAAGAAGAAGAAGAATGCTAATAAATGTAAAGCCACAGGGTATTTCAGCTGTGGCAATGCCAGGAAAGAGTGGAGCATCCTGTTGGTGCCATCCTTCCCCCTCATCACTCCTGTCCTGCAGAACAATCTGATCCACAGGAAGGTGAGTAGAAAGTTGGGTAATTCTTAAGCAGTGATCTGGCCTTAAAGATGTGCTTCAAATGCCTCACCAATTACATCTATTTCCCAAAAACCTGAGCAGTTTTTAGCTAACAAGAAAACCACGAGCAGCCATCACCCACAGGGATTTAAATCCAAGGATTTCTATAGGGAAGGTGAGCATGATCCACTGAACTCAGCACTCCCCACGGAGTAAGTAAGTGGAAAGTAAGGAGATAAGAGATTTACAGATCCCACAGCATCAGGGGATCTGTAATATCTGATGTTATCTTGTAAATTATCAGCTTCACCCCTTTCCTGCTTTATGATTCTGGCTTGAATTTGAATTTTCCTCTAAGCTATGGAAGACTGTGGCCGATTAGAGATTTATCACACAATCCTTTGTGAAAAAAAGAAGCAGCATTGTAGTAAGAGATATTTTGATTACATTTAGGATATATTCCCTGCTTCTTTTCTTTAAAACCTTGAGGGGATGATGTTTTTCACAATCAAAATGTTATTCACTTATCAATTCCATTAATTAGCTATTCTAAAGCATTCTGGCTTACCACATGGCAGAGCGTATCAGCATGTTTCAACTGGAGACCTGTTACTACCAAGTTATTTTCCTTTTATTCTCACATATGTTCTAATTGATGAATGCAATGGATGGACCAGGACTTCAATTTTTCTCTTTTTAGCCTGACAGGTAAATGGTTCCCACACAGCCTCATGTACTCTGACAAGGAGGCTCTGAGTAGATCAGGGAAGAAAATGATTCACTGGCGACTTATGGGCAGATTCTGTGCCAGACTAAATTTACCAAATACCAAGAAATGGCACCATGTGCCCAGCCCTTGTTTTGGGATGTGTTTAATTGGCTTCAGAACAGATGAGGAATGAGAGTTCACCGTGAATAATGCTCTGGCTTCTGGCTGAGCACCGATACCACCCTGAACATCTCTGCCAGGGACAATCACAGCCCAAAGACTGGCAACTTAACACCACTTCTTTCTTTATTTGCACCCTTACATAGTCTGCTTTGTGCACAATTAATGTTAAATTGATACAGTTGTAGAGTTCCATTCACAAGTCACACACTGACCTTCCTTTGTACAGTGTCTGGATGGAGATTAAAGCTTATAATTAATTATGTGTGAGGACACAGGATGACTTAATGATCAATCTTTACAGAGAAGCACTGTGAAAAGCCTCAGATTTCTTCTGGTTTGCCATTAACAGTGAGGATGCCATTTTCAACAAGCATTTGCCCATCAGTACTTGTTGACTGCTCAGATAAATCCCATGGCACTAATCTATTCCAGACACGTAGGTTTAATGAGAAGGTAATTGCTGACAAAGCTGTAATTATCATGGATCTTTGGACACTGATAAGGTAACAGGCCAGACTCAGCAAATGGAAGGACCCACGCTTCGTACCTGGCCCAAACCCTGCAGGAGGGAAGGCTGAGTAGCACACAAGAAGGGACCAGTGCAGCCAAGAGCTTCACCACAACACCAGATCTCAGCCTAACACAGGGCTGCTTAGAGCACTCCAAGGAGCAACATCTCAGCATTTAGAACACAGCCAGAGAGGAGTAAACTGCTCCTCAGAGCAGACAGGGGACCTGCCTTCCTCATGTCCCACACCTGCAGTTACTACAGGACACAGGGCTCGGGTTGGGTTTGGTTTGGAAGAAAAAGCCTGGTTTTGTCTCACATGGTCAGCACTGAGGGATCACTTCAGACAATGTGTGACACACCATGTCCTGCTATCCCAAGGGACACCCACAGAGGCCCCCAGGCTCCCAAAGGCAAGGCAGGAGCCCCACTCACCCCCTCAGCAGCTTGAAGAGCATGCAGCCCAGGGAGAACCAGTCGGCGCTGCTGTCGTAGGCTGTGCCCTTCTGCAGCACCTCGGGGGCCATGTACCCGTGGGTTCCTCTGCAGAGCACAACAGCACAGAACATTCATTACACCCAATATTATCGCTGGGGAAAAAACCATTAAAAACCAGTATTGTCTCAATAAGACAGCCCAGTTTGGAAAGAATTAATTGTAACCATTTTATTTTGCCTTCAATGGGTTTCGTGTGTCACCTGTGTGAGCACAGGACACTCCTGAACTCACCCCTGAGCACCACTAGAAGCAGCCACCAGGTACTGCTTTTACCCTTGACATACTCAAAACACAGGGACTTTTTTCAAAAGCTACTGAATTGCAGATCTCTTAAGGTGTGACAGGCTGGAGTTCCCCTTTTTGCATAAATTCCAAGACTAAATCAGGGCAATTGAGGACCTAAGAATGAAACGTGCCAGGTAAGATGTGAATCCACACCCAACTCCAGGAATTCAGATCCTAGTTAAATCCTGATGGTGAGAGGCAGAAAGGAACATAATTTGCCTCCAGTTCCATGTAGATCCAGAAAGAGAAAGACACAATAAATCCAGAATTTTAGTCAGTTTGGGAATATTTAATTACCAGGTTGGGACAATTAAAGCAATCTGGTACTTTAACTCAGTCAGGTTCTTCTCTGAGCAGTGAATCATCCCGAAATAATGTGTCATCTCCCAGCCATGCCTACACATCAGCTGCTACAACTGTGCAGGAAAACAGGGAGAAGAGCCCAAAAAACCTCATTAGAGCCTCCAGCTCAGCAAGCTTGGGCCACACAAGTGTCATTCCTCCCCTTCAGGCAAAGTTAAGTTATAAAGACAAATTCAGGATGGATTTAGCACTACCTGTATGTGCAGCAAAGCTCCCAGACATAATACTTACACACTGGCATGTGGCTTCTTTTTGGAAAAGTCACAAGCCAGCCCAAGGTCTGATATCCTCACGTGCCCATGTTCATCCAGCAGGATATTTGCAGGCTGGAAACCAACAGAAGGAGGTGAGTGCTTGGTATTCCCCAGGTGACAACTGCAAACTCTCACAGCACAGCAACTCAAACATCAATACTCCCTGGTAACTGGTAATTGCCTTCTTTTACTTGACATACCAGGCACTTCCTAGATAAAAATCCACGTTCTCACAGAGCACTACCATCAACTCCATAGGTTATGAAATACTGAATAACAGAAGGGAATAACCAGGCAAGGTTTGAAACACAAAGCAGGTAATAAATGAATAATCCATTCTGGCCTCAAGTTGCTTTTGGTTTCTTCACAGCAGGGTCTCTGTGTGGCTCTTACACCTTTTATTCTCAGTCTCTGGGCTGACTTTCACCCCCTTGTGCTGTCACTTGGTCCAGGGACTCTTCTCTGGGACCAGTCCTCGATTTCCCAACTGCCAGTAAAACTCCCCAGCACCTCTCCTGCTGTTGTGCCCCACCACACTCACACAAAGGCCTCTTTCAGGGCTCCCAGAAATACAGTATAACCTCTAAATTATTCCCACCAGGGAGATAAGTAACACTTCACAGGATTTACTGTGACCCCCAGGAAGCCTCTCCCAGGCTGGTTAAACTGGATAATGGCACAGATTAGAAGGACTTTGAGAACTCAATACAAAAATCAGGCAGATAAAGACATAATCCTGCCAAGGAAAGGTTTCAGGAAAGGTAATCCATGGAAGTTATCTGAGGGCCTGTGTGGAGGCAGGCACCCACCAGCCATTACCTTCAGGTCTCTGTACACCACGAAGCGATTGTGCATGTGCTCTAAGCCCAGGATGATTTCAGTAGCATAAAACCTCATCTCTTTTTCAGAAAACACTCCGTGCTGGGAGAGGTGGTAGTGCAAATCTCCTCCTGAAATGAGAATTGAGATGTAATTAAGTGAACAGCAAAATCTTACCCTGCAGGCAGACAGGGTGACACTGTGGGGGAACAGCACAACTTTTGTAGGTTCTTATTACCTGAAGAGCACACAGCCCCACCCTCTGCAAATCTGTGTGGTGACAAAATAGCTGAGAAAGTTCATACAGAGATTTGATCAGTCTGAAACTCCATTTTAAAATGCATTTATTTCATAAACATTTGCATTCAGTGACTAATCCAGCAGAGGATTTCCACATAAGCAAAGGCTGTACCACACATGGTTTGTGGAGAGCAGAATAAATCAGCTCATAGAGCAGCCCAGGCTTGAGGGACCAACCATCTCAGCAATCCTTCTGCCAAAATTTCTGTAACATCATCATCATTACCATCATCATCTGAACAAGCCTTACTTACCATTCATGAGGTCCAGAATGAAGCAGAGCTTGTCAGGGGTGTGGAAGGCATAGGTCATACAGACTATAAAAGGGCAGTCCTGCAAGGGAAGAGCAAAGAGGTTCACCTCAGGCAAAAAGCAAAGTGTGACATAGGAAAGCTAAAAATACATCTGATATTTTTCCTGTGCTATTTGCCAGCATTCCCAAGTTCTCTCCTCACTCCTGAAATGCAGCTACACTGGTAACCCCTGTCCCCCTGTGAGGGCCCTGCCCAGGTGACAGTGAAGGTGTTTGGTCCCTCAGCAGCATTTCCAACAGAAGATTGAAGGAATGTGAACACACCAGGCAGGAGTTGGGATTCTGGAGCATTACGGTGTTCAGGAAGCAGCTACAGCAACATCCAGATCCTGCAAAACCCACGGCACAAGGGCTGTGGGAGCAGGTTTAGGAGGCCAGAGCAGAGAGAAGCACTGTGGGTTACACCCATGGGTTACACCCCACCTCCTGATGCACCTGAACCTCAATTGACCCCATGTTTGAGACAAGCAGCCATAAAAAATTCCTCTGGAAAAACACATCTTTGCTCCCAAGCTCTGCCCATGTGCTGGTACCTCCATGACACACATTCCAAACCCCACGGCAGCAGCTGGCAGACCTTCCTCTGCACCAGGCCTGTGCTGGATACAAGGGCTAATTCATAATTATGGAACTGCTGAGGCTGGAAAATCCCTCTGAGATCACTGAGTCCACCCCCCAGCACTGCCAAGGCCACCACTAAGCCATGTGCCCAAGTGCCACAGCCACACATCTGTTAAATCCTTCCTGGGATGTGGCTCCACCACTGCCCTGGGCAGCTGGAGAGTCCTTTCCAGGAAGGATGGACTTGCTTTGGTCCTGCTGGCCACACTACTGCTGACACAAGCCAGGAGACTCTTGGCTAACAACCAGGGGGTGGCTGTCACCTCATCAACCTCTTCCCCAAAGCCATATGGGATGGAACCATGGAATTCTTCGGGTTGGGAGGCACCTTAAAGTTCATCTCATCCCAACCCCCTGCCATGGATGGGAGGCTTGGTGGGAGGCTGTGGTACACCAGCAGGGCTGTTTGGTGATCCCCTTGGGAATGGCTGTGCTCCAGGCCCCGTGGCACACCTGATCCCAAAGGCAGAGGAGCCCAGGACACCCTGCAGGAAGCAGAGCGTGGCCTGACGTGGCTCCAGCAATGTGCCTGGAGCTGCAGGATGGACCAGGGAAAGCTCTGGGAATCTCTGACAGGAACTTGCTGCCTTCCCAATTTAGAAACAGCAAAACACAAAACACGGCGGCCTTGGGCAGCGCGGGGCCAGCTCCGGAGAGAGGAAAGGGAGGGACAGGGACACTGCAGAGCCCCTGCATCCTTCCACCAGGCCGAAATAAAAAGGTTTCTAGACCTGACTGTGACCCCAGGGATCCCCACAGTGCCTGGGTACACCCTGCCCTGCTCCAGTCCTACTGCACTTCACGTTTTGCTCCCTGCAGAGGGGAGGGATGAGTGTGAAACACCTGCACAACATCCAGGAAAAAAGCCAAATTCCTCAATGGCTCTGAAAATAAGGAGCCTGATGTGGTGTCTAACACAAGACACCACCTCTGGTTATGAACTCTGGGTTGGGGACTGCTGTAGCTGCCACTTAACTTCACAACAGCAGCTTTAGCAGAATTATTAACTTAATTTCCTGCATTGACTGGGTAATTCAGAAGTGTCCCCAAGCAGGGCTCCTAAAATTTCAGAGCAATCTAATTACCCAGAAAGATTTAGTGGTAGAATTTAAACACCACACATAGACAAATAAAAAGGTTTTTCTACACCAGAACATAGCTTGCTTACATTTTTATGGATTTTTAAAATAGAAGTTATCTGGAAGTGTAAATGTGATGCATAACTCGTTTTTGTGCAAGCATTCCTAATTTCATCACTACCCTCTCCCTGCTTAACAGAGAGAAAAATTGTACTGCAGTATTTTTCTGACACAAAAACCACAGCAAAAGAGTATTCTACAGCATTAAAAAAAACAAAAGCCACCCTACAATTATTATTTTAAAGAACACATAAAGCAATAAAACCGATTTCCCAGGAGAGCAATTCTTCATTGCAGTCAACTTTCTCCTCTGATGAAAATAAGCAACATTATGACATTAATGTGTGAATTAAGACCAGTTTGGAAAGAGTTCCTTACATCCAAACCATCCTGGATTGAATCCAGAGAACTGCTGAAGTCAAATTTGTGGCAATAAATCATGTGGAAGGAAAAAAATCTTAGAGCAACCATTAAAAAAAAAGTAGAAATGTGATATTTTAAAGACATTAGCACATTAAAAAGTGCTCTAGGAGGAAACCTTTGTTTTGACTCTTCACTGAAAGCCAAGTATTGAGCTTTGGGGCACAAAGTGACAGCAAACAGGGGACAAAGGTGCTCAGAGCACAGAGCAGCTGTGCCCCAGTTTAACTGGAGGGCAGCTCTGTCCTGACATGTCACTCCAAGATGTGTCAGTCACTGATGGAAACACGTGAAAACCAACCAAGTACCTGCTCTGCTCCAAAAAACCAGGTTATTGATCTCAGTCCCACTGGGGTGTCCTGGGCAGAGCCCTCCAACTGAGGATATTCTGGGATTATATTTATCATCCTTTGGAGGAAATCTTGAATGCAGCCATCAGTAAAATTATCTCAAGGAGATCTGGGCAAGGCAGCTGAACTGCTGAGGACTTTTTAGAAAGAAAAAACTGGGGGCCACAACAGAGAGGAGCCACAGCCCCTGGTCTTGCAACAGACAGATGGAATGATCCCCTCCCACCCTCAGGAAAAGATTGATGGAATAACCACTTCCTTCCACAAGCACCTTGGGACTGGCTGGTTTCACAGGGTCCATCACCACCTTGGTGATTTCCACGTTCCACTTTTTGAACAGAAATCAGGCAAATATTGGCTACTACAGAAATTAAATACCTTTTTGTTTTTAACAGAAAGTAAAATCTTTTCCCTACTCTGTGACCTTCCAAGGATTTCTCAATGCCTCTCCAGCCTGAAGGTCTCTGTGGGAGGGGAAGGTGGGGCCTGTGTCTTGCAGAAGAGGAAACCCAAAGCTGGGTGACAGTTTGTCCCCGTTACACCGCAGTGACACAGCAAAGACACCAACGGAGCCTGAGCCCTGCAGAGCCCACTGTGGTGCCACCAGGCCCATCCAAGATGCTCCAGATGCTCTGCAGAGGTGCCTGTTGTGCTCCTGGACCCACTGGCAAGGTGGCCATGGAAAGCTGCTGTCACCAGGCAGCCACAACTGGCTCCAGCACGGGAGCTCCCTGCTCCAGGAGTGCTGGGGAATTCCAGAGCTTGAGGTGGATTAACAGAACTGATTACACAACCAGCTGTGTCATCTGCACAGCTGTTATTATGCATTTTGCAGAGACATCTGGATTCCCAGTTAAATGACTGATTGTACTGTGATGGATTTCCCAGGTCCATTCTGCTCCGGGCACACCATGAGCCACTGCAGCTTCTGTTCAGGGATTGAAGGAATTCTCTTATTCCTTCAAACCTATCTCATTCTGCATATTCCAAGTGCTCCAGCCTCTCCTGCCCAGGTGTACCTGACCTGAATGAGCAGCACTTTGTACAAAACCTCTCTTCAAAGTCCTTCAGATTTCTCAGAATCTGAAAGAAACGCCACTCATCAGAATCAGCTGACCTCAGAAATGAGCTGATAATCCTTAACAAAAGAAACAAATGTTTCCTCCTGCTGCTCCCCCTGCTCAAATCCTCACTGTGTGCTGGCCTGTGAGAAAACTGCCTCCACCAGCAGCTCCTGAACTATTTTCTCTTCGAACCTCTAGACATGCAAATTCACATTCAGTGCTGGAGCCACAGAATCACAAATTAAAGTTAATGGGACAATTATTACTCATTTCCCTTGATTTCTTGTCTAGTCTCTACTACAGACCTACTCCCCACTGGTTTTTAGGAATCCTGACACACGTGGACAAACCACAACTTACCTCTGGTGCAAACAGGTAACTTGATTAACAACTCTGAAGGGATAAATCACAGATCCCAGAATGGTTTGGGTTGGAAGGGACCTTCAAGTTCATCCAGTTAAACCCCTGCAAGGCAGGGACATCTTCCACTATCCCAGGCTGTTCCAAGCCCTGTCCAACCTGGCCTTGGACACTTCCAGGGATTTGGGAACAGTCACAGCTTCTCTGGGCACCCTGTGCCAGGGCCTCCCCATTCTCACAGGGAATGATTCTTTCCTAATATCCCATCTAACCCTGCCCTCTGGCAGTGGGAAGCCAATCTTCCTTGTCCCAAGTTCCTCTCCAGATCTCCTGGAGCTCCTTTAGGCACTGGAAGGGGCTCTGAGCTCTCCCTGGAGCCTTGGCTTAGTGGTGGCCGTGGTGGTGTGGGGACAACGCCTGGACTTGAGGATTCTCTGTCCCACAGAGAAGCTCCTCTGGGGACACAGCCCTGGTGCCTCAGAACAAAGGCCACAGTTTGTTCTGTGCCATTGCAGGGAATCCTGCCCTTTGCACAGCTCTTGTACAAAACACACAATTCCTCCTCATCCTCATCCTCACCCTCCCGTGTGCGCTGGGAACGGGGGCTGTGCTCCCACACTGAGTGTTTAATTCATGCACCACGAGGGGAGGGAAGTGAACCTTCCTGCCAGCATCCCCTGCAGCCATGGCAACCATGGTGTCACTGCAGAGCCACCTCCAATCCTGCCTGGAATTTCTGTGAGCACAGCACACCTCAGCCACCACCCAGGTGGCCCCGGGGCTGGGGAGCCAACACCAGGCAGGTCCTGGCTTTTTGCACACACACCACTGATGGTTTCAAGTTTAGATTTTAATTAATCTAATTTTAATCCAATTTATAAATAGAACAGATGGGCAGACTGGCTTGGTACACCTTGACTCAGCTACAGTATGTGGAAAAGAAAAAGGGAAAAATTGGATATGGAGTAACAGGAAAGGGAAGATGAACTGGAGTTTTGTCTGCAGGAGCACTTTAGATCTCACCAAAGTACTAACTACACAAAAAGAGGAATCTTTTTTACAAGACAGAATCATGTTTTGGAAAAGTTTCAAACAAAAATCCTTTAAAAAGGGTATTTAAAACATCAGGAGGGTGGGAGGATGAATTACCTCAGAAATGGGCACCCCCTCCAGCCCCTGCAGCAAAGATGCTCATCCTGCAGGACCCAAACTGATCAAGCAAGTTTGGTTTTCCCTTCTCATTTCAGACACATTGCAGGAATCAGGGGGAGGCTCCAGTGGGGGTTAATTTTTGCATGTCACACAACGGAATTGATGGAATATGCATTATATGTAACAGCTTTTACATTATATGGAAGGAAGAAAGAAAAACAGGGATACTTACTCCTGTACTGACAAGAGACAGCATAATTCTTTCATTTAAGGCTAATGTTTCCCCTTGCTTCATCTTGATTCTCTTCTTATCTAAACATTTCATTGCATACCTGGAAAAAAAAATAACCATTCAGAAAAAGCACCAAAAATCTCCTTTATCAGGACTATTCACTGGCAGTCAGGCCATGCACTTTTACAGGATCCTCTAAGCAAGCTCTAGAAAGATTTAAACCCAGGACTAAAAACATCACTTCAGGCTACACACAAACCCTCCAAAACCTCCCAGAATTAACATATTTCCAGCAGAAGCCTCCTGACAGAGAAATGTGCTTTAACAAATAATTCCATGTCCAAACCATCACAGTGAGACAGGAATTACACAAGCACATATTCATTTTCTCATACCTACAAGCAAGGATCTGCCTTAGGAATTAAATAACAGAAACTCTGTTATGATACCATTTAATTCCAACAGCTTCAACTCCACCAGGAAAGCAATATCTTGAACACATGCTGAGTTTTATACTTTTTTTTCCCCTTAATTTTCTTTCTACTCAGAAAAAAGTCAGATAGATACACACAAGAAAGCTTTTTTAGTCTTCTACCATCTGTGCTACACAAATTAATAATAAAATTTTGCTCACAAAGGATGTTACCCTAACAACCACCAACCACAGGAGGATATGATCCAGGCTGGGTATTTTTCCAAGACATTGGGTGAATTCATTAATAGATATCAGGGAGAAGGACATGTGTGCTCCTCCAGAGAAGACTCCTGGACAAGGGCACTCATGGATTTTTAGGAAATCACCAGATGACAGCAGTGCTTCAGTGCCCATCCCCATCCAGCTCCAGGTTCTCACCTTGGCTCCAGCTCCCAAAAACAGCCACGTCATTCCTGACATCAACGTGCTGGGAGCGGGGGAGTGAGGGGGAATTTTAAGTTTCCAGACTGGGAATAAATTCATGTGTTCCTGCTGAGGAGTCTGTGAAGGGTGACTAAAAATAACCCCTGGCCCTGCTCTGCCCTGACCAGAGAGAGGCACTGGGGATGTTCAAGGCTGAGAGAAATGGTTTGGGTGGGAAGGGACCTTAAATTCATGGGCAGGGACACCTTCCACTGCCCCAGGTTGCCCCAAGCCCCATCCAACCTGGCCCTGGACACTTCCAGGGATGCTTGGACAGCTTCTCTGGGAACCTGTCCCAAATCAAGCCTGTCCTACTGTCCCTCACCCTGGAATGCTGTCTGTGGCCCCTCTCTAGAGCTCCTGGCAGGGGTGGCTGGCAGAAGCCTCGGGTGTGTGGGAGCTCAGGGAACACTGCTGGTGGTACCTGGCAGGGAGGGGAGGCTCCCCAAGCTCCTTGCAGGCTCCAAGTGCAGTAGATTCAGCCATCTGCAGGGGATGGGATCTGGGTTAGGGATGGGCACACAGGTTTGGATCAAGGAATAACTAAAGCAAACCTCTACCCAGAAGCTGAACCTCATCGTAAGTTTTGCTTCTAATTTGAAAAAGAAGGTTGGTTTTCCCTCATTTCACTTCACTTTGCTCTATTTATATCTGATAAAACCTGTCCTTTGCTTCACTTTTCCTGTCCTTCTCACTTCCCAAGGGTTTATCCACCTCCTGCCAGAGCCCTACTCAGACAAGGAGATGTCTGGGACTCTGAGAGCTGCCTGCTGAGCGTGCCTCAAGCTAAATAAAATGTTTATTTTTGTACACGGACAAATGAATGAATTGTACATGGACAAAAAGTACCAAAGCAAGAATAAAGCCAGCATTGTTAGTAAGAGTATTAATATAAATACTTGAAGTCACTGCAGAAATACTGAATATAATAATAATAGCAACATTAAGATGTCTTCCACTTGTTGAGAGTCAGAAGTTTATCGTTGTCAAGGATGCCAAGCACACATAAGTGCCAGAGTAGCCACAGGGCACCTCACACATGCCCTGCTCACTTGGAAGGGAAATGTTTAAAGGTGGGCTGTGGACTAAAGTTGTTAGGAGAAAAGCAAGATGAAAAGGGTGGGGTGTAAATAAAGAAATGGATTGACGTTGAGAACAACTGGTTAAATCCACGCCCAGATGTTGGCACCAGAACACAATGAGACAATGATGCCTAGACATGGAAATCTGATGAGCAGGGGAGGTGTGTGAGTGGTAAGATCACAAAAAGAATAAAATCCACCCAGGGCTGACCCCGGAGCTCTCATGGAGAGTTTTGGGAAGCACAAGTCCAACAGGGCAGTGGGATATCCCCTCCCAAAAGGCAGCAGGGATCACTGCTTCCACCACACATGGGCCAGGCACTGATGCAACTCCCCAAACCAGGAACAGCAGGTTGGGAACGGGCTCTGGCACAGCCCTGACTGCCCTGGTTTGGGACAGGCTCCTACAGCACCCCCAGCTCCACCCAGAGCAGGTGACACCTGAGCAGCCACCACGGGTTCCACAGGAACATCCCTCTGCCCTGGCAGCCTCTGATCCAGGGAACTGTTGGAGCACACAGCTGATTTTAACACGTGTGCACTTCTCACTGGTTTGGAGAGGACATTTCCATGTGCCCAGGAGCTGTGTGAGACTGAGCCCCTGCATGGCATGGAACAGGATCCAAGAGCAAAGTGAGCCAGGAATCAGAACCTCTGGGGATAAAATTTCATCACAAGGAACTTCACAGCAATGTGGTGCTGCTTCCCAGTGATTTCCTAAGAAATGATTGGAAGGATTTCCTCACTAGTCCAGAGTTTACAACCACCTCTGCCACAGAGCGTGTGATACTCACATTTTTCCAGTGTCTGCTTTTCTGCAGCCGTACACTTCACCAAATCCCCCTCTTCCTATTATTCTATGTACACTAAAATCATTCATGGTCAGCTGCAAATGGAAACAGAAACAACAAAACAAAACCTTCTTTTTTTACAGCATTAAAAAACTTACTGTGAAAACATCTAAATGATCCATGAATGTGTTGGGATCCTCAACTGTAATTCAACAGCATTTACTGTGTTGGAAAAGGAGCCCCTTATTGTTGATATTTCCATGTACTTAGAAGCACTACAGTGTGAAGTAGCAACAAGGGGAATGAGGCTGTTGTTCCCAAAAAACGCCAGTCCCATTCAGGGCTATTTTTGCAGCCCAAGCTGTCACAGAGAAGTGCAGAGGGACAAAAGCTGAGGCCAAGGGAAGGGGCTCAGAGGGTGCTGGGATCACAGCAGGACTGGAGTGGGATTTAGGCTGATAAAGAGCAGCAATTCTGGCAGCTCAGCTCTTTCAGCCATGAAAAAATCAAAATTCTATTAACTGAGGAAGGCAGAGGGGACGTCCAGACAGGAATCATCAGGGCTGTGCCTAAGAATAGCAGAGCAGTGACATCCACCACCCTCCTTAATGAGGCCTTTGCAGAGCAGGATTCAAAACTGAACATTCTCTTTCCTGTATCAGCCTCTGACAAGATAAATATACTTGTAAGTACTTACATGAATATTTAGCTCTACATTTTTCCATTGACAAAATCTAGTAAACTTGTCACTGCAAAAGAAAAAAAAAAAAAGTTTAAAAGTTGTCTGAGACTATTGTGTAGAGTATTACAGGAAATGTCAAGACTCTGATATTTAAAATCTAGTCTGAGCTAGGGCGTGGGGTGGTATTTAATAAATGACAGCCTTCCTTTCACCAACTGTAATCTTACCCCCACCAAGAAAAACAATTCCTAGGCAGAGCACACTCCATGTTCCACATCCTCGGGAGAGAAAGAGAGCAGATAACCTTATCCCTGGAAGTGCTCAGTGTGTCCTCACATCTCTCTTGCACAGTTTTCAACCATTCAAAAATGGTTTTCAGTTTTTAAACAACTACATTTGGAACTAACAAACATTTAAATTACATCACAAGAAAGATAATTATAAGAAAACACAGACAGCTCAATTTATGTTAATGAGCCTCCCTATACTCCAAGGAACATTTTAAACTCATTTTATCTTAAAATAGGGAAAACATCAGCAATTCCACAGGCTTTGTGAAAAAAAATAATAAAATAGTTGCTTATTCCTACATGAATAATTAAGTATTTATTTTCCAAGTAAGAAATAACAGCTTTGTGGAGGCATTTTTATAATTATCACAGAATGGCACCAAACCAGTTTAGAAAATGGATCTGGGTGCTGCTGGGTGGCAGCTGAGCTTTCCAGAGCTAGGCACAGGAGCAGGAAAGGGCTGCTCTGCTGAGCCAGACTTGTGCCTTCAATTCTTTATTACAACTTCATTTCAAGGGGCCCAGCCCCAAACCCCAAACCACCAGGACTACTGCAAAAGAAAACACACCAGAGATGAGCATTCCCAGAATATCCCCAAAGCCTCAGTTCTGCCTTTTCTCAGCCCAAATTCCAACCTCTCCATGACTGAGGAACCCCTCAGCTCTCCAGCTGCTCCACTCACACACCCTGACACTGATCAGGATATCCCACAGAGCTGGGTTTTTACAAAGCTGGCTGATAAACTCCATTTGGTTAATTGTGCATTAATACACATTTTTAGCCTTATTTACAGCAGTACTGAAAAGACCTGGCTTCCCACTACATCAGGCAGATAATTCAGGTAATATTCCATGTTCATACCTTTCCATAAATTTTTGAAATATTTTTCCTCGGAGACTATCACAAATTTCTTCTATATATGGCTAAAAAGGGTGAGGAAACACAATTAATTTAAGCAGACAATAAATGGCTTTTTTCAATCCCATTCATTACACAGAACTCACACAGCCCTACACAGCTCCTGGGTTGTCCTTAAGAAGCCCCACAAAGCATTTTAGCTTTATTTGGCTTTTGAAATCTGAACAGGTGCCCTGAAGTCAAACACAAAATATTCTCATGAGCTAGAAAACCTTACGGGGTGTGGGGGCAAAAAGTTCTTTTTTTAAATGTATTTAAGTGATAAATTGTCACCCCTGTGGAATCCAAACTTCCCAGAGCTGCTCCCTCATCTCTGTGGTGCTTCTCTCCTCTCTGTCCTTGCTGAGAGATCAGCACCTTGAAATCACAGGTGACTTTTTCCAGGGAAATCCCTGCCCGGGGTGTGTGATGGCCCAACCTCCCCCCAGTTAGTGCTGAGCCATCCCCCAGCACTGCAATCACTTCCCAGCTCATGGCAACAGCCAGAACAGCTCAGGAGCACAAGAGACATCAGGCAGGGCCAACCTCCACGTTTTTTCAGCATATAAAAATACATCAGTTTTAGATAAAAGACACTTAAGCTTACAAACACCCCCATGATGGATAAGATTATTTCTCTACTGTTGCAGCTCAGTTCACCCTGACAGGATGAGCACCTTCCTGATGGAAAGTGATTTACTCTAAATCATTTAATGGCTTAAAATTACACAACTATAAAAACTCTTCTGTTCACACACCAAGGTATAGTTTGCTTTTCTAAATGTGCTTAAAAATATTATAGATAAGCAGAGTAAATTGTAATTTTGACTTGGAAAAGCATTTCAATCCCACTTACAGTACAGAATATGTACCAGTCCCATTTATTCTGTTTCTTTAAAGAGTATCTAAATAGTCACTTTCTGTCAGAGAAGCTGAATGTTCAGACTGTGAAAGCTCACCTGGAAAAGGCTGGCTGGCACTTGTTTCTTGGCTAAATGTGTTTGTACATGATCTACAGCTTGTTTTGAGAAAGGCTTTTGGAAAAGAAAAAGGAAGATTTCAAACAGTTGGAACTGTCAGGAGTTTCATTTCAGGTCAGAGCACTGTTGTTCTTTTCCCCACATGGAAACACCGAGCCCAAGGGGAATCAATAGGGCCTCCCACAGGTATATTAGAGTGAATATCGTGTGAAATGGGCAGAATGATCCAGTAACTGGATTATTCTGAAGCAGAAAGGCAGGAGAGGGGAAGATGAGGAGGAGGAAGGTAAAAATCAAAGGGGGTCATGATCCTCCTTTAATAAATCCATGAAAAATCCCATTTACAGGCATGGCTCCAGAGCCAGAAGCAGACATGAACTTTTTACTAATAAAATAATGCATTTTGGGGAAAAAAAAAAAAAAAGCTTAAACCCTCCACCCAAAGCATGATACCACCAGGGTACAACACCCTGCAAATCCTTCTTTCAAATGGGAGCACGTGAAACTGTTAAGAACAGATCAACAGGCCCAAACTGCAGCTAGAGGAAATGTGTTTTTTCAGTGACTTCAGCCACATCTCTACACACACCCCCTGCATTTATTTCATCCTTTTGGAAAGAAACATTTAGCCTAAAGAAACATAAACCAGATAAATCTCCTAATACTTCCTTTGCGTGCCACTAACTCTGATAAAAATTGCAGCACGCCACCAACCTTTACACCTCAAAAAAAAAAAAACAAAACCCAGCAACATTCTGAATTTGGCCAAACCCAGATCCAGGATTTCAAAGGGAAATCCAGAGCATCCTGAGGATGGAACAGCACGGGGAGAAGGGCAGGATACCCACGTGGGAACAGGAGAGCAGCTCCTTCATGATGTAGGTGTCGTAGATCTGCCGGCTCCGCGACAGCCGCTCCTCCTCCGAGTCCAGCTTCTCGTACTCCTTGATCTGCAGCACAAGGGCAGATGAGGAAATCACACATTTCCCAGTGATTTCTCACTCATTGGGTCAAAACAGGACTTTGGCTGAATTTTTATTTTATTGTTTTCTTTATTGATGAAAAATCACCTGCAACAGCACAGTCACAGCTGGGATTTCCCTTTAATATTGGAATTTTCCACCCCCGGCACAGCTGCCCAGGGCACTTCTGGAGTCCCCATCCCTGCAGGGATTTAGCAGGATGTGGCACTTGGGGACATGCTCAGTGGTGGCCTTGGCAGTGCTGAGTGAACAGTGGGATGAGAGGGCTCTTCTAACCCAAAAATTCCCTAATTCCCTGATTGCAGCACATCAGGTACAGATGTCCAAGAAAGCAAATAAAGCACATTTCAAAATGTTCACCTAGTTCAGCTACACTGTGGATTTGAACCCTAAAGGTGGCTAGAAGACAGTTTTACAAAATACATCAAGTTTCCTCAGGTGTGCTGAAGGAGATCAGTGTGTTCCAGCAATCCCAGACAGTTCATTTACAGAACAAAACCTGACAACCAGTTCCAGAACAAAAAGTTCACCGAGTCCAGGAGTCCTCTAGAGCATATTTAGGGAAAAAGCTCTTCCAGAAGTGCCAAAATGTAAAAAAAAAAAAAAAATGCAAGGGGAAAGACTCAGCTCTGACTTTTTGGACCTTCCCAGCGTCAGGCTGTGAAATCCTGGGATTCAGATACCTGGCAGTGAGCTGATCTGCTCTGTGCCACAGAATCCCAGGATTGCTTAGGTTGGGAAAAAAACCTCCAAGATCATCGAGTGCAATCATCAAGAGACAAACTGGAACCAACCTACCTCTGGAGGTGGAACATTAATTAAACTCAGTATCTTTCTAGCTGTACTCCTCTTGTTTGCTGACACGATAAGGCACCAGTCCCACCCCGATCTGCCATCTGTGCTGCTTCCCCCTTGATACCAATTTATAATTAAAATGACTCAAAACGTCTTTGCCCAAGAAACACTTTTAATTAATGCAATGACACAAAATAATTAGCAGTACAGGAGCAAGCCTGATGGATATCTGATTGTCTTATTTGAGCACAACCTCCTATCCCTCAATGTTTGGTTGTTAAAGGACCCAACTCCCCAGACAGTGTTGAGGGGTTTCAGCAGAGCCCCCCCAGAGATCAAAAGGATCCCCTCAAAAATTGGGATCAGAATAGATTTGTTTTCAAGTATTTAGAAGCTCTTTTATTCCTCTTTTTTTTTCCCATTTTTCCCCCCTTTTTCTTTTTAATTTCTTCTCTTTTCCTTCTGAAACCAATCAGGATGAATCACTCATCCTGTTAAATGCCTGATCGTGACTCCAGCTGCAGTGATACGAAATCCCTGGAGTACAGAGCTCTTCTACATCAAGCAATTTTTAATGTAGCAATGTACTCAGATTATTCTATGTGTAATAAATGCAGCAAGTAAATCAAATATATAAAAAAAGGAAAAGCTCCTGGATCCGGTATGTCACAGAGGAAAACACAATGAACCTCTCTTTAAATATCTTTAATGGGATTTTTCCAGAAGTACATGACAAAGCACTGAAATTCTTTTGAGGCAACATTTTGCTAATAACCTAAAAATACAATTTTGAATTGTTTCAGAGATAAAAAGGCAGCCAAAAATATCTTGCTAAATAATCTGGTACAACAGGCCTTTTTGGATTACTTCTGACAGTGATACCTTCAGTGTATAAAGAGATGGAAATGACAGAGAAAGATTCTTTATTGACAGCAGGTATCTGATCTGAGTGGGGGAATGGAGTCTTGCTGAGGACTGATCTCCAAATTGATACCAGCTGTTTGTGCTGATAGCAAGAAAAAAGTTAAATTCTCAGCTCCTGAGTGAGGCAGCCAAGGATATTCCAGCTGTAATTAACCCTGAGCATCAGCCATGGGCATGTCTGCCCTGAGATCAGCACCTGGGGGAGGATGGAGGATTCTCTGGGGGTTTATTCAGTGTCACAAATGTAACAGGGGATGAACGAACGGAGCCAGGGAGCTCAAACCCTGCAGCAGCAGAAGCTGGGGAGGGCCAGGGCGTTCCTTGGAATTAGTGATCCTTTGGGATGTGCCCTGCACAGAGCCTGCCAGCTCCCTCACTGGCTATCTCCTGACAAGGGACACAACTCATCCATCTGAAGCCACCTCTCGTGTCCCCTCTGCCACAGCAGCTCCTGAAACATCTGAGCAGCTCCCAGCCCTCATCCCTCCAAAATCCCCCCTGCTGCCTTTTCTGCAGGTGAAAAACTGCTGGGGAAGGACCTGAAGGATTTCAGTGTCACCCCAACGCCAGCAACTTCATCCCAGATCCTTTTCTACCAGTCCTCACTGCCTCACATCATGGATCCTCTCCTTCCCTTTCAGCATTCCCTGATGGAGCAGGAGCAGGACAGCCTCCCTCAGCCTCACACCTCCAACACCAGCACTCACCTCTTCATAGAACTTCAGCTGAGGGACAGCTTCATCGATCTCATTCATGCAATAGTCTTTAAAGAGCAAAAATCCTGGAAAGAAAAACAGAAAAATCAGAAAAACTTGTCTCATTACGCTGATGACTTGTAAAAAGGCTCATGAAACCACCTGGGTTCCACCAGGGGCTGTATAAACCCGTGTGAGCATCCCCAATTGCCAAGGTTTAGGATTCTGATTCCTGCTCTTCATTTCCAGCACAAAAGGATCCCAAGCCTGCCTCACCTCCCACAGGTGTATTGAGCCCATTACTGCTTCCACCTGCTGAGGATTTTATGAGGCATTTCCATAATGCACCAAAATATCCTGTTCCTCTTCACAGACCACAGTTCCTTCCGTGTTTTTTTTTTTTTTTTTCCCTGTAAAAACTAGACACTATTCACGTTTTGGGGGTTTTCTTGCAAGAGATTTACCTACATTTCACTGATGAAGCACGACCTCTTCTGCACTCCCATTTCAGAATTACCGGTTCATGTTACCTCTAATGGGTTTTATTGCTCAATAAATTACATCAGGGTCTTTACAGTTCCTTTGCAAGTAATTTAGAGCATGACCCCGGCAGGCTGCAGATGAGAATCTTCCATTAGGAGCATTTTAATGCACTGTCACAAGCCTCATCCCATGGAAGCTCTGTCTTTCCCTGCCTCTGAGCTGGCACCTGCTACCCTGGAATTTCACACAGGAATCAGTGTCACAAATGTCCCCATCACTGCCAAACCCACCCAAAGTGCCCCATCTCCTCAGCCACACTGTGCACCTCCACCTCTCCTTGCCAGCCTGGCTTTTTGAGGCCAGAAAGTGAAATTTCAGGAGCTGACTCAAATTCCTTATTTCCCACACGACGGAACCAGCGGCAGCACGGAGCAGAATCCTGCTGAATGGACTGAACTTTTCCAGGACAATGAACCAAAGATTGGGTAATTAAGAGACTGAAGAGTGGCACAAACAGCACTGAATGCAGTGAAAGAAAAATCCCTGGCCTGGTCCCAGCTCCTGGCTGGGGCCCAAAAAAACCCACAAACAACAAAAAAACACAACAATAAACCACAAAGACAACTGTGGGAGGAGTGTGAAAATATACCAACACACATTTCCAGCTAGGCCACGCCAAACATTCCAGCCCTGCTTAGTATTTTCCAAACTTTTTAGATTTAATTATGGCAGAGAAAGAAGAGGTTCCCAAGCCCATGGCACAGGGAACAATCAGAGGCTTATGCAGCCACAGGACACAGGCTGCTCCTCCCCGAGGCCCCTTGGCACTGCTCTGCAAAAATCCAGATATACCCAAAATATACAGACTGAGAGCTGAGGCTGCTCAGCCTGGGGAAGAGACGGTTGTGTGGAGACCTCACAGCACATTCCAGGACCTGAAGGGGCTACAAAGAAGCTGGAGAGGAATTTTGCATCAGGAACTGGAGTGAGAGGACAAGGGGGAATGGCTTCAGACTGAAAGGGAAATTTAGGTGAGATATATGGAAGAAATCACTCCCTGTGAAGGTGCTGAGGCACTGGCATAGGTTGCCCAGAGAAGCTGTGGCTGTTCCACCCCTGGAAGTGTCCAAGGCCAGGTTGGACAGGGCTTGGAGCAACCTGGTGTTCCTGCCCATGGGCCTGGATGATCTTTAAGGTCCCCTCCAACCCAAACCACCCTGTGATTCAGACAAATCCAGTTAGAGCCTAATGTTCCCCAGACTGGAATTGTTTCTGTTTCGACCTCCCATTCTATCAACAGACCCTGCACTTCCCCTGCAGCACAAAGGAAATCTCCTCCTTTACTGCTGCTCTTGGATTGAGTGAAAAATGATCAGCCAGGAACTGCAGCTCTCACATAACGGCACAACGAAGTGACAGATGCAGCATTGAGTAAGTGACAGGAGTTTTAAGAAGTTCAGGGGGAGCTGACGAGGAGCACAATAAGCACAGTTAACAGCACACAGAAAAATAAGCCCAGGAACAGAAAGCAGGAATTAATAAAATGATAGCGTTAAGTAACAGCTAAAAAGAACCAGCAATTATTTATGAAATAAAGATGCTGACAGCTTTGGCTTTAAAGATTCCTTCTGCTATAACTATATAATTTCTGCAACAACCAGATCACTGGTTGTTAAGGGAAAGGAAAAATATTTTTTAAGAGCTTCTTCTGGCAACACCAAAGTGATGGATGATATCAATAATACACACACAGAGTGTGAGGCAGCACCCAGCTCCTCTGGGCTCTCAGCCTCTTCCTTCCCAGCCTCTGGACAATCATTTTCCCCTTCAGCTTTGGATGGACAATCCCGAGACAATTTTGCCCAGTGCCATGAATTGCACTGACTCTAATTACCAAGGCAAAATGTCTTTCAAGGAGGGATGAAGGCCACCAGGATTGGCTGGTGGGGAGAGCAGATTCAGGTCAGGCAGCTCACCTGTAACCAGGTATTCCCAGAGCTCATCCCCAACTGGACAAGGTCCCTGTCACAAGCTTGGAGGGCACAAGGAGGGGTACTAAGTTAACCCATCTCTTTAAAACAGAACGTGAATGTTTACTTCAGTATTTAGTTCAAATAATTATGTTTTTCTAGCATGAGCACAGGAATTTTGCATGAAATCCTGACTCTAATCAATGGTATCCCTCCACCCCTGGTTTTTGTCTCAGAATTCAGCCCCTCTCACAATCAAAGAACACAAATGCTGCTGCTGACCGGCCACACACTCCAGACCCCTCATCACGTTTGTGGCCTGCACTGGACCCCCTCCAGGAGCTCCTTGTCTTTCTTGAACAGTGGAGACCAGAACTAACACCAGAGCCCAGATGTGGCCTCACTAGGGCCGCTCAGCAGGATTAAAGCCACCTTCTCGTTTTCCACTTCTGTGGCACTTTCCAGCCCTGCTCCCAGTCTGTGGCTCTGCCAACATCCCCCCAGGGCAGCAGCCACAGGGGCCAGCACTGGCCTCTGCCTCCTCCAGCAGTCTAAAGGTCACCTGCAGCCACAACACCACCTCTTCATCCCTGTCAATTAGCTGAGAGCACGGAATAATAAATAAAATAAAATAGAACAACAACGAGGAACTCCGTCATAAAACACTTGGAGAAAATTACTTATCTAATTTTAACTGGAATTTTATGAGCATCCAATTCAAGTAACCTTTTAAGAGGAGTAAATAAAAATCTTATTAAAGCAAACAGGAGTGACTAGGTGAGAGAGCAGAGCTAAAAATATCCACGTTTAGCCCCAATACAAGCGTTCACAATGTCACTGATTGAAAGGAAGCTGTATCTATTTACAGCAGGCCTGAACGTGGTCCAAAACGCTGATGTAGCCTCTTTCTAGTAGGCAAAATAGCAAATTAGAGAACAAAAATACCAAGCTGTTTCCAAATGCTCCCGAAACGTGCTGTGTATAAATAGGGAATCCTGACAAACAAAGCAGCAGTGACATCTGCACCAGACACGGGCTCCTTTCCCGGCCAACAGCTCCCGGGCAGGAAAAGCTTTGGGAATGTGGGATGGTGCTCAAGTCTGCAGCACAGGCTCTGTCCCTGCTTAGGGCACTTAAAGCTCTCCGAGCTCAGCCAGTCCAAGATGTCTCTTCATGATTTTTGTTGCTTGGGGAACTCGGAGAACAGCAAGAAGGCACGGCCAGAGGGACAGGTCACACCCTGAGCTCTGCACCTCCCTGGCAGGACGCTGAGCCAAGGTGGGTCAGGCTCTGCTGCCAGGGAACAGGGATAGGAGGGGAGGGAACGGCCCCAAGATGTGTCAGGTGGGACATCAGGAGGAATTTCTTCCCAAAAAGGGTGGTCAGGCATTGGCAGGGGCTGCCCAGAGGGGTTTGGAGTCCCCATCCCTGGAGGAGTCCAAGGAATTCCTGGATGCGTCACCCAGTGCTCTGGGCTGGGGACAAGGTGGGGATTGGACACAGGGTGGACTTGATGGTCTTGGAGTGATTTTCTGACCCAAATGATTTTGGGATTCTGGGGCATCTCCTCCTCAGAAATGTCTCTTATGTAGAACTGCCACAGGACAGCAAAGCTCAGCCACCACACCACGGTGACATTACAGCACAGCCGAGTTTGAATCCAGCTGTGGATGTGTTCAACCTCCTGAAACAGCCCTCAATGACCTTCAGATCCATCAGTACCAGGAACAGATCTGGGTCATAGACACCAACACTGGGACAAAGTCTACTATGAAACCAAAACCACATAAAAACTGTGATTGCCACCAGCTTGCAATTGTCACAGAACATCAGGCCAGGCTCAGACTCCTGTTCTGTGCAGTGCCCACACAGAGCTGACACAGCACAGAGTAATTCAGGCCACCTAAGCGCTCCAGAACTGAGAACACCACCAATTTCCCTCTCCAGGAACAAAGATTACCAGGAAAAACTGTGGAGGAATTGTGCTCTGGCAAGGTCCAAAGCCACAAAAATCCTCCCAGCCCAGAAAGCATCACACATTCCACTACTTTTCTTTCCCTAATCTATTCTTTCCTAATTGAGCCTAATGTTCATTCCCTTTGCATTAAAAATAATACATTATAACAGACTGAAACATATTCCTGTGCATAGAAAGCAGGGGAAAAGAACAAACTGTATTTCATGAGGACGTGCATCCAATGGTGAGGAGAGCAGAACAATTTCCCTAGAACAGAACCAAACTGAGCTCAAAATTAGGCTGCAAGTTGCCAGGTAGCTTGTTTAATGACGTCTAGAAATCATTATATGAAAATAAGCTTTGGCTAAAAGGTTTTAAGTGTTGTCAAAGAAAAACTTTTGATTTCCAGGCATATTTTCCAACAGCTTTTCACCAGGGAAATCATTGCTCAAGCTTGGTCAGCCCTCTTGCTAAACACCAGACCTGTGCATGCCTGGAATTCCTGCAGGGAGAGGAGCAGGAGAGCTGAGCTGCTCCTCCAGCACTGACAATGGGGACACCAGGGAGGAGTATTCACAAATTCTGGGTCAAACCTCAAAAGCTTGAGGCTGACACAGGTGCCTCAAGCAGTGAATGTACAGACTTACTGAAAGCACTCAATTGTCCTTATTTAGGTTGCCCAGAGAAGCTGCCCCATCCCTGGAAGTGTCCAAGGCCAGGTTGGATGGAGCTCTGAGCAACCTGGGACAGTGGAAGGTAGAACTGGATGAGCTTTAAGGTCCCTCCCAACCCAAAGCACTCAGGGATTCTCTGAATATCCTCATGAAATAGCAGCTCTGAATACTGAATGTGTGATAAATCATTTTTTAAAGCCATGCAGAGAAAATTATGGGGAAAGCTTAGCTCTGAACCATATTTACCTACGTATATTTCATATTCTGGTCTCCCTTAACACGCAGATTCAGCTGACTGAAGTTGAGAATCAAAGGCATTCAACATATCAAAGGTGAAAGAAAAAAGTGGGTTTTATACAAGAAAAAGCTCTTCCATAAGATGGAGGAGTAAAAACACTAAACAGAAATACACAAAAATATTCTTATTTTTAAAAGGACCACTAACCACAGAATTGAAGCATTTCAATTCCATCAGTTATTACAAAGAATATGATTAAATTCCTTCACTAAATCCCTTCAAGGAATACACAGCACTCGAGGTTTTCTTTGTTCTTCACTTGTAAACAGAAGAAACTCCCACCCTTTGCAAGTGGTAATAGAAGGTACCAGCAACCAGGAGCAGCTTAAAAACCTCATGGTGGTGGATCGGGCTTTGTTGTCTCTGTTCTTTCCCCACATCACAATTCAGTCCCTACCACGAACGTGAAAGTTGTTATTTTCCTGACCAGTATTTTTCTGTTATAAACATTTTAAAATTAATTACATAATTCAAGACAATATCCCTTTATTACTGAGAAACACACTTTTCCTTCTGCCCTGCTCCAGGCTATGAACTTCACCAATTACTGAACACACAAACTCCACTGGGAGCTGCAGCTCTGCTCCTGAGGAAGGGCCTAGATCCAGGAGTGGTTTTTAGAGGGAGCAAGGTGACAGGATCATCTGATGAAGACATGGAGTAACTCCACAGCAGAAGGGTGTTCTCAAGCCCCTGGTGCCAGTATTTGCCTCAGCAAGCTCTGCTCAATATCTGAACCACCGTGAAGAGCCAAATTGTTCAGCCAGAACATCGAGGAACTGTTGTGCTGTGGTCAAAATCAAAACACAAAGCCAGCAGTATTCAGTCAGTAAATACACACAGCACTTAGGTAAAGAGCAGCAAAACCACTAAAACAACAGTGACAGAGCCCAGCTGATTCTCCTGCAGGAATTTCTGAGTCTTGCCCTGGCTCCTTCTGGCACTCTGAGAAGGCTGCTGTGAGCTGGAGGCTCAGATGGTTCTGCTGCTCTTCCTCTTTTAATCACAGAAATCATGGGCAGAATTATCTAGAAACATTAAGGAAACTGGTTTGCATGTTTTTGACCCCACCTATCCAACCTCCATGGACACAGGTGACAGCAGGGTGTGACAGAGGCCCTGGCTGGACAGGACACTCTCAGGGAAGGGTTTGTCAGGTGTATTGCCCACGTTCTTTTACAGGATAGATGTTGGTATGGGCTAATAAAAGCATCTAGAAATGGGGTAACTGACAGCCAGAGCTCTCCAGCTCCTCTGCTCTACACATCTCTCCTCTCTGTCCCTTAAATGCATTGCTGAAAGTGAGAACTTAATATCCTCAGTAATTTAGATTCTACTGACTGGTGCAGGTTCTGAGCTGTTACTGCTGAGTGATCCCACTGAGGGGAATGAGCAGCACTGGCTGGCCCAGAGAATCTGCTTTATTAACAATATTAATAATAGCTTTACAGCTATGCAGGTAACACTCATTAGAGCTGTTACTCTGCCACCTTACACACTAACACTGCCCTATTTCACAGTGGTGTTCACAGGCTTAATTAGCCCGTGAACTGTTTCAAGACACATTGATAAAAACTCCATGGGAGTGCAACTGTTTGGGATTGACTGAGGAATTGCTGGGTGGGAAGAAGTGGATCAGGACCCTGTGAACAGTGGCAGTGCACAAGGAGAAGATTCCACCAGGAACGGGCAGAGAAAGCCCAAGAGAGGACAAGCAGAGAGGAAACACCACCTTTGGGATGGAAGCCACTTTGCACAGTGTTAATCACAGAATATCCAGAGCTGGCAGGGACCCAGAGGATCATCAGCCACTCCTGGCCCTGCACAGACACCCCAACAATCCCACCCTGTCCCTGAGAGCATTGTCCAAACACTCCTGGAGCTCTGGCAGCCTCGGGGCTGTGCCCATTCCCTGGGGAGCCTGGGCAGTGCCCAGCACCCTCTGGGGGAAGAACCTCTTCCTAAAATCCAGCCTAAACCTCCCTCATATAGTTTTAAACCACAGCAAAGAGAGCTCAAGAAGAGGCTGGAGAGGGCTGAACCAACCACCCAAGGCTCCTCTGATCCAAGAGGAATTAATTTTCCTGCAGGCTTCCAGGGAAAAACCAACCACACCTCTGGCAGGTGCACAGCAGGGCAGGTGCTTGTGTTTGTGTGTGTTCTCTGGAAGCTTCCCTGGAAACATCCAAGGGAAATATCATGCAAATAATTTCTAATTTGTTCTGTCTATTATAGAGTGATATTCCTTAACACTCTCTTCTCTCCTGTGATACTACTTCAGCTCAAAATTGCCAGTTTGCCTGGAATTCTTGATAATTTAACCCAAAACCGTGTAATTGCACTGCTCTGCTGAGATAAAGACTTTCTCCCCATGCCTTATATGTTCCAAGAACTGCACTGCATATAAATGCTAATCTACCAGGATGTGTACATTATCCATCATGGGACGTTCCAGATGATAGGGTATATATTTTTCCTGTTTTAAACCTCAGATTTTATCTGCAGCTCCCCTGGGAAATCACACAACTCAGCATCTTCAACCCCCTACAAAGGCAGGCAGGGGGATCGGGCTGCAGCCCAACAAAGAAATGTTCAATTATTTATCATCAAAAGAAAATGCAAAATGAATACATGCCTTTTGATAGTGCCTTTGGATATTCTTTATCCCTGACACCAAGACAGACAACTGCAATGCACATAAAATCTACAGCAGGAGCTCCAGCAACACCCCTCAAAATGATCTTCCACGTAATTCATGCCAAGTATCACTTTATTTTACCACAAAATAAGAGGGTGTTGAAAGAAATGTAGCTTCCAGCAACACTGAAATTATGATATAATGAAGAGATTTTAAACCTAACACTCATTTGGTGAAAAACGCTGCAAACAGAAAAACAGGTCAACATGTAGAAGGCTCAGAGCACGGCTTTTCTCTTTGACTGTCCTCCCCACCCCCGTTTGGTACGAGCAGAGAATGGTGAGAGGAGCAGATCCCCTGTGAAATATCTCACATTAACGGTTTCTGTTTCAGTTTACAGCCACACCGTTTTCCGATGGCTCCTTGTGGTTTGGGCTCTGTGTTGTTTTTAAGTGATCACAGAACTGTGCAAGGACAGAAGGGCTTCCACAGCCCCTGAGAACCTCCTGCAGCCTGTCCATGACCCACATCCCAGCCTGATCTTGCACTGAAAATTAGAAATACCATGAGAAACACAAAGATCAGTCTTCAAACAGCATTTTAAATGTCATTTTTTTGTTCGGAAGGCAACTTCCTAATTTTGGTGGTGACTACTTCTGTGTGGTGGCTGCCAGGTCAGAACCAGAACCTCAGAATAAAACCACTTTGCAGAAACAACCTGTGCCCCTGCTTTTACAGAAAACCCACCAAGTAATTATATCCCTGCTACTTGGCTGCACATTATTTAACATCAAGGTGCCAGAACAGAGCAAAATTATCACAGTGCTCATGATACAGCTCAGACAAGTCATCCCTGCTCACTTCACAGCCAAAAACTCAGGTGCTTTTCTTTACTCCCGACCAAGTTTTAAAGCCTTCATTGTTATTTCCTCAGAGGACTATTTAATTAGTCCAGAATGCCAACAGCACATAGATCTTCTGCTTAAATTAAACAATAGCTTAAATAATGCTCTAGGGAGTCACTTTTCCCAGCCTGTTATTTTTAGGCAGCTCAGGGAGCACGGTGCCAGCAGAAAGAGGAAGAGCAAGAATGTTTTTCTCAACAGATTTTAACTCCTATCTAATGATTAGCACCAAAGCTCTGAAATAATGAAATATGAGTCCACAGCTAGAGAAAGAAGCAATTTTTAATGATAATAACTAGAGAAGAAGCACAATTCACTGCCCCCAAAAAAAAACCCCGCTGTAGCTGTTCTCACCCTAGTTTTGGTTGGGTTTTTTTTTTAACAAACCCCAAAGTTGTTCCTGATCAAGCTGGAGGAAACAGCAGCCAGCAGGGTCGGTTTGAGCACATTTCCCTCAAAGTGAGAAGGGCAGGCACAAAAGTCCCTGTGCAGAAGGAGCTACAGAACAGACCAAAGGCTCTGGAAGCTCAGCTGAGGAGCTGCAGAACAAACATGATCCATGCTGAGCTAGATCAGGACAACGGGAGCAGGGAAGGGGCTGAGAGCCCCCCCAAGCCCCCGTGGGTTGGAACCAGCCCTGATGCAGATGGCAAAATCCTTCCCCCCTGCTGGGAAAACCTCCAGCTTGGAGCTGCTTGAGGGGGATATGGAAGACAGTGGAATGAATCACCTCAGAAAGATCATCCCTCACTCTGTGAAAATGGATGGTAAATAAGGAAAAAAAAAATAGTTTGGAACTTCTTACGTCAACTACAAGTTGTTTTANTCTATGTGTAAAAGAAAGTATTTTTATAAAAAAAAAAAAAAAAAAAAAAAAAAAAAAAAAAAAAAAAAAAAAAAAAAAAAAAAAAAAACCTGAGACACCTTCGGGGAAAAAAAAAAAACAAAACAAATTACTTCCTAGGAAAGGTGAAAAACTCACACTGCAGCAAGACCAGCTGCTGAAACAGCTAAAATACATCCTGTTCTCATCCTTCCCCCAGACCCAACGGCTGTGCAAGAGATGAGAAACTGAGAAGGGTGTGAGGGAACTGCCACGTCCCACCAGCTCCAGGAGATGAGAGCAGCCTGTTTGCTTCACCAGGGTCTCCAGCAGCCACCAGAGAACCCAAGGCTGAACCTAAGCCAGGCATGGAGCTGTAGGATGCTTGAACATCACATCCCAGGATTTCTAACCCAACTCCATTCCCTGCCTCGCAGCACAGTTTGTCTGAAAGCCCAGAGTCAGACACAAGAGTCACTGAACTGTAACTGGCAGCAAGTTTGCTCCAAAGCATTTAATAACCAGGATAATCCTGTTCCAAAGCAATATTGTGATCTCATAGATTCCCTTGAAGGCCTGGGCTGCAGCAGCCCCTGATCTGCTCATTTCCCACGTCCCCTCTGAGGACAGGGTCTCTCCAAGGGTCCCCACCCCACAGGGCAAGGGAACGTGACAAGGACTCCACGTGCAATTTTCACAGTTGTGAAGCAGAGTGGATTCCACATGTCAATTATGGATATTGGGGTACCAGAGTCATAGAATGGTTTGGTTTGAAGTTACCTTATAGACCATCTCATTCCACACCCTGCCACGGGCAGGCACACCTTCCACTAGCCCAGGCTGCTCCTAGCCCTGCCCAACCTGGCCTTGAACACTTCCCAAACCTCTCAAAACATCTCTTTTTTCTAAAGAAACTCATAATCTGGTGTTGTAGCAAACAGGATGTGGTAAAAGAAAACCAGCTAAGGTGGTTACGCACTCGGCTTCGAGACAGGCTGTACTTCCCCAAGAGGCTTCTGCTGTGGAGGAAGCAGCTTCTGAAGGAACAGCCGGCTGGGCTGGGCTGCCAGAGCTCTCTTCTGGGTGCTCCTATGAGCTCCATGTCCTCTGACTCACCAGGACATTCTTAGAGAGCTCCAGATCGTTCTGGAGCATCACACAGGGGGCAAACAGCAGTGCCAGCACCAAGGGATGGGAGCAGCCTGTTTGCCTTCCTGAGGGAAGAGATGCAAATTGGGGACAGACTTGTTTATGCAGATCTGATGGAGCCTCCGGGCCATTTTCATCCCTGATGAGCTTCCTGCTCTTATCCTGAGCCTAAAGGTTTTGGTTTCCAAGGCAGAGCTGTCCCTGTGGCTCCCTGCAGTTGCACACCTGGCAGGAAGGGAATTTGGGCCAGCCTTTGGCAGTGGGACCAGGAAAGCGCTGACCCTAAAATGATTTTAGGGCTCACTAAGAATAAACACTTGCAGATGATGAGACCAGCACCATAATTAGAGACATTCATCGGGAAACATCCACAGGAACGATTCCACACTGACATCAGAGCCCTTCTATCAGACAGCTGATCAAAGCCTGGGTTTATATTTGAAAGGATACTGAAAAACAGGGGGAAAAAAAGAAAAGAACAGTGACCTGGAGCTGTGAGGAAAAATTTAGGTCTGGAAAAAAAAAAAAAAAGAAAAAGAAAAAAGAGAAACAAACCAGTTCTCATCTAGAGCAGTTGCCAAGGAAAAAACTGGGGAGCTTGATGCAGTTTTAGAGTCGGTGGGTAAGGATAAAGCAGGGATGGGTGGATGGCTCCTCAGCTGAGGAATAAACAGGGATGATCCAGCAGAATTACTGGATCCAGGCTCACGGAGACTCCTGGGAGCAGGAGGAGCCTCCCGTGGGTCCCCCCCACACCCAGGACCTGCCCCACCTGCGGGCTCACCACATCCCCCCCAGACAAAGAGACAACGAGGAGAACAAAAAGGTGATTAGAGTTTTAATTACCTCCCCAAACTTCTTCTCACAGCCGTTTGAATAACGCTTGCCTAAAACTGCAGGTACTTTACCACAAGCAATTATGCTAATGTCTGGAAACAGAGCTAATTGAGTGGCAAAGAACACGCTAGAAAACGCAATCAAATTTAAATGAACAACCACAGTAAGGAAATACTGTATTTTCTACCGGGATGCAAAGTCTGCTGTTAAAAACAGTCGTGTTTAGCTAATCTTTTTTTTTTTTAAATTCCATTCTAAATCCTATTTCAGCTTCAGAATTAACTGAAACTCCTGCACAGCAGTCACAGAACAGCTCATTTCCAGGTAATCCAGGGCAAGTCCTGCTCTGACTGTACCCGGGGAGAGGAGGAGGAACCTCTCCTCTGTGCACAGAAACTAAAATGTTAATGAAACTGGGCTCTAAAATTCCAGGTTTAATGGCTACTACCAACATGGGGACAAAAAGAGAACTATCTAATCCTTCCAAGGTTCCAGTTACCTAACTGTAATTGCTGTAACTAATCAAAATAACTGCAACAGTCCTCACTGTAACAGGTAATGAAAAGTATTCAATTACATAAATAGAAATATCCATTACATAGAAGATGGTCTGTTTGACTTCTCTTTTTATAGAGGAAAAAAAAAAAAAAAAAGGACTTCTTCATTTCACTGCCCCCAAAGAGACTCAGTTGAACTCAGGCTGTGTTTGGTTGCTTAAAATTCCGCTTATTTTGCAACTGCCAGGCTACAGCAAAATATTAATGATTCAGCACAGGCACTGGAGCTGAAGCACTCACTGAGGTGTCAGTACAAGCAAACAAGGTATCTGTGCATTTACATGGCAAAAGTTTTGGCCAAAATATAAAGTCATACTTTTAAGCACAACTACAGACCACACTCCAGTTGTTGAAACAGCTCCCCAAGACTTGGCTCTGAGATCCATTAATGATACTCTGAGACACAGGAACACTGATTATTTTATTCTGGCAATACCTAAAACTCCCACTCCAGTGAGCTGCACACTGCCAGGCAAGCAGGAAGGTTTTGGGGTGTTTCTGCTCCAGCCAGAAGGGAGGCCAGTGAAAACTCAACCAGCCCAAAGATGCCCCCATTGCACATTTCCTGGGAAACCAGGTACTTTGTTCACTACAGTCTCATTTCAGACAGGAATAAAACCACTGATCTCCTCAAGACTTCCCAGCCCATTCCCCATTTTCCAAGAGAGGAGTAGCTGTGCTATCCCAGCCAGCTCACTCCTCAAATCTGCTAGACAAAGATCCCAAGAGCCCCTCATGAAATCTACTCCCTGCTTTATTACCCACACTACCACTAAAATTTTAAATTTTATTCATATTCAGGTTTGTCTTTTCATTGAAACATTAAAGCTCTGGCAAATGGACTAACCTCATCATTTCTGCAACAGCTTTTCTGGTTTTGAATCATGTTCAACCTCACTTCTCCCTTACACTGCCCACATTACACTCTATTTCAATACTTCCCTGTAGGTCAGATTTAACAGACTGCTCATTCCCAGTGCTCTTTCCTGGACTTTTCCCAGCAGGTCCATGTATATTTTTTTAATCCACTGCCAGGATGGACACAACATTCTGCCAGAAGAGGATTATTTCACATGCCTCACTGGCTACAACACTGATTTTATATTTAGTCGTGTGATCCAGCTGAGCCAACACAGCTCAGGGCTGGCTGTCACAGCCCAAGTCCCTGCCCCGAGGGTCCCCAGGCTGTGCCTGTGCGATTGCTCTGGCACAGGTGGAGAGGAAGGACACTGCTGGATTTCCCTGGCAGCACTGCATTTTCCCCCTCCCCTGGTTTATGGAGTTTTTGTCCTTGTCCTCAGTGCCACAGCAGAACACAGAGGATCTTCCCTGCAGCACTCAGTTAACTGAACACTGATCTCTGATGTTCCCACTCCCTGCATCCACCTTTCCATGGAATACTGATTAACTGCTCCACAAGTCCAATTTCCCAGCAGTTTCACCCCCTGCACACAGCAGTTTCACCTAGGCTACGTCCCCCCGTGTTGGGAGCAAGAACACCATGTCAGAGGGTCAAGACAACACAACTGGGATCTTTTCTCCTGCTCCCCTATCAACAGGCTCATTACCTCTGCAAAGAAAAAAAAAAGCTTAACTGATGTGACACATTACATTGTTGACAAGCCCATACCAAGTAATATCATTTTCTCCTTGATGTTTCCAAATAATTCAATTATTTTCCCGGTAGTTTTCCAGAACCTGAAGTTGACAGATCGCCTTGCTTCATCTTGTTCCCTTTCACAACATTTCATCTTCTTGAAAACCTTTGTTTCACTAAGTCCTGTCCACCCTCCAGTGTTCTTCAGACAATCTACAGCACTGACTTCTCAGCAGGCAGCACAGAGAAATGTAAAAACCAAACTGATCTACACAAGTAACATTTTATTGAGACATGACTTACCAATTTTCTGATGAAAGATCTTGTCGAAGGTTAATTCACCCCTTTCCTCGAGGTATTTCTGCATAACACTGCGGATACTGAAAGAAAAAAGGGAAAAAAAAAAAGAGAGGGGTTACTTGAAATTGCTTTTTTTAAACCTTTGAAGACAAGTCAGTTGGAGCCCTGCCTGGCCTTGGGTGAGCTGATCCCTGGGGTCACTTCCCAGGGGACACCCTGGTCACCAGTTTATTCCTGTCTCAGGCTTAGCTTGCACAGTAAAGTAAGTGCACAAGTCACCCCAGCTAGCCACACAAGGAGCCAACAGCAGCTCCATTAGGCCCTGCTTGGCTGCAGTGCACTTAACATCTACTTTGCCTAATTTATAATGTCACAATCACTCACTTAAACCACATTAACAAAGATTTCCTCTATTTGTCAAGTAACCTCAATATTCATTGTAATATAATGCCCATAAAAATTTCATATGGGCAACAATACAAGAACATAAATCTTAAAATCAATGCAGGCCAGCAGTGCTGGGCCTTGGTGAAGCAACTCTATTGTCACAGTATCAAGCCAAAATTCCAGACTTTCTCTGCTCCCAATTTTAAAATCAATAATTTCCATACATGCTATTTATTACTATAATTATGCTACTTATTATTACAGTAATACTATTTATTATCATAAAAATAACCTTGAACAAAGTACTCATGCTCTAAACAAGGCCATTAAATATCACTCATATTTCTGCAGCAGCAAGAGTGAGCAGCTAAGCCTTGCTGACCTCAGAGATCATCCCCTCAGATGATCCCCATCATTAATATTCTGAGAAGCCTCCCAAATACTGACAAACATCTCCTCCATGGAGGGAGGAAAGCATCCACACTCCTCCTCAGAGGAGCTGAGGCACGAAGTCTGAATGACTTGACCAGAAAAAAGTCTATAACAAAGCCAAGGACTTTGCTGGAAGGCCCTAAACTGCCATGTAGGAAAATATCCTATTAATAGTTTTCTGTGTATCTGCAAGTCCCACATGGAACACGGATTTCTGAACAGCGTGATCCAAAGCAAGAGCTCTAGAGGCCAACCACCACATCAAGTCAGACAAGAACTGGGAGGGCTGAACACTGTTAATCAGGTTTGAGATTATAAATTATTCAGTGACGAACTTGCTGTTTATTTGTTCATTAAGAACCGGGTCTGCCCTCTGTGTATTTTAACAATCTAAACAAAATACTGATTTTAAATTAAGAGGGAGCAGTAAACAAGAGATCGTGGAATCACAGAATGGTTTGGATTGGAAGGGATCTTAAAGAATATCTTGTTCCACTGCCTGCCATGGGCTGGGACATCTTCCACTATCCCAGAGTGCTCCAAGCCCCATCCAACCTGGCCTTGGACACTTCCAGGGATGGGACAGCCACAGCTTCTCTGTGCCAGGGCCTCACCACCCTCACAGGGAACAATTTCTTCCTACAATCCAACCCAAATCTTTTGCCAACCAGACCTCCCCCTCTTCCCTCAGTGCTTCCAGAGGAGCCACTGGAGATGAACAAGCCTGGCAGGAGCTCCCAGAGCCCACAGCTCCCTGTCCTGCCACCACCCCCCGGCACTGTCCCGTTCCCACTGACCACCAGACCAGCAGTAACAGAATAAGCCTTTTTCATAATAATGACATCAAGAAAGCTTTCTCTGCTCCAACGAGTGCGCTGCAAGAAATTACATCAACAGATCTTCAGTCTAGACAATGGGAGGAGATAATGAAAATTTAACGTGTGACTGAAGCGCCCAGGAAAACAGTGATTGTGTAAGGAGCAAACCTCTCCAGAGCCTCCTCCTCTGCTGACATCCCGTACTTCTGGTCTGATGGATAACGTCAAAGGAACAAAATGTCTTTTGCAGCCACAGAAACTGAACAAATCTGTAAAATGATCACAGGCTACAGGAGTCCGCGCTACGTTCCGGCTCCTCAACACTCGCGCTCCTTTAAAATCATTGCTGCTTATCCCTATGAATAAATAGGAATAAATTACATGGAGTGGATTTTGACTATCCAGAATAATCACCTTCTAATTCTCACATGGAAGTTACAGGTAGAAATCCTCTGGAGTTCAAAGAATTGAAACAGAGTCCATGTATCCTTCAGAAGGATGGAAAATTTTAAAATGGAGCGTAGCACACTCCACAAACAGGAAGAAAGGTTCCCTCTCTGCTTTAGTCTATTGACTCATTAGTTGCCCTACATGTAAACAATCTGGGATTAAAAGCTGCATTTCACAGAAACACAGCCATTTCTGAAAAGCTTTCCCTGGCCAGAGATGCCATCAGCACAAACCACGCTAATGCAAGACGTGGCCGTTTCTGCACGAGTTCACCTCAGTTCACAGCATGATCCACCTTAATAGCAGCACTCACAAGGAGCAGAAACAAAACTTGGCTAAAAACAAAATCCAGGGAGACTTCAGAAACAAAAGCACGTCCAACTGGACTGCAGCAAAACCTTTTGTTCAAATATTTTTTTCATTTCAAAGAGGAAGAAAACAGCAAATAACAAAGAATTCAGAAACACTCCGTTTACTATCCACATACCACAAGTCAACTGACGTATGTTTAGGGGAAGTCAAAGTCAGGCCTAAAATTTGGTGAGAAATGCAGCTTGGATTGTGGGTATCTCTTTCTGGGCATCTTTATTTTCACTGAGAGTGGTCAGGGGCTGCCCAGGGAGGTGGTGGAGTCTGCATCCCTGGAAGTGTCCAAGAAACATCTGGGCATGGCACTCAGTGCTCTGGGCTAGGTGACAAGGTGGGGATCAGGCACAGGCTGGACTCGATGGTCCTGGAGAGCTTTTCCAGCCTCAGTGATTCTGGGATTCTGTAACTGCTGGTTTAACTGGGAGCACAGGGAAGCCCTTTGCCCAGGGAGATGCCCAGCAGTGCCTGGGTGTGGGCAGCTGGGTGCTCTTGCACTTGTGAGAGCCCCTGGGTGAAGCTGCCCCCAAAGAAGGAGCTGAACAACCACCCCAGGCCTGCAGAGCAGGTTGGAGCACACTCCCTGCCCTAAGCAGGCAGAAGATGACTTATCTGCATCCTCATCAAACCATGAACTCTGAGAGCAGCACAGGTCGCTCTAACCTGGTCAGCTCCTCCACCTGCCCAAAAAAGAGATTTATTTCAAGCACGAGCTGAGCAGTCTGTTGAAAGGAGCTTCAAGCTGCATCTTGGAGCTCTAGTTACTCCAGCCTTGATCAAAGAAACCTGCTGAAAAGCAGCCTTCAAGGTTAAACTCCATTCTGGAATTAAACAGCTCTCGCTGTCTGCGAGCAGCCTGGCAGGGCACAGGCAGCAGCCGCAGCGCCAAGGTCGGCACAGGCGGAAAATGCCTTCTTGAAAACACGTCTGAAAAGCTAAGAAGAAAACACATCATGTCCTTTCTAACACAGAAAAGGCCACGTAAGGCAAGTGCATCTACGATCCTCCCTCTCAGACGAGTTCCAGCAGGAGCAGCAAACCAGAAGGAGCCTTGCAGAGGAGCTCAGCCAAAGCCAGGACTTGTCCTTGGCTGCAGCACCGGACAACAACAGCCACTCCTGCTGTTCCCCAGAACAGAGCAGTGACAGCCTGGGACTCCAAGGAGAAACATGCCAAGCAGGAGAAACCAAACTTCTGCTGGCTGTCTGAGTGTGTGTGCCCAAGGACGGCCACTGGAACTGAGGAACCATCCACAGGGCAGCTGGAGCACAAGCCCAGTGGATGTGGGAATTTGCCCAAACCAGGATTTACAGAGGAGAGGAAAACAAGCAGCACTCGTCCTGATACTTCCAAGAAAGATGGAGAGGGACTTTTTCCAAGTGCATGTAGCAACAGGAGAAGGGGGAATGATTTCAAACTGGCAAAGAGGAGGTTTAAATTAGATATTAGGAAATATTTCTTCTCTGTGAGAGTGCTGAGGCCCTGGCATAGATTACCCAGAGCAGCTGTGGCTGCCCCATCCCTGGAAGTGTCCAAGGCCAGGTTGGATAGGGCTTGGAACAACCTGGGATAGTGGAAGGTGTCCCTGCCCATGGCAAGGGGGTGACACTGAATGGGCTTTAAGGTCCTTTCCACCCAAACTATTCCACAATTCTATAAAAGTTATGCTATTCATTTCACACAGATTTTGTCCTTGAAGTTCTTCCGAAAGTAACTCACACCTCAGAAAAGGAAATGGCACAGAATGAGGCAGTGGGGTATACCCACACATACAATACTCCTGCTATTGGAACTAGGTCAAGAAGCTGCTTAATTCTGGCCTTCCTACTCCTGGATCTTCAAGGAGCTTTGAATTATTTATCATCAGAGCAGATGATTTTTTTCTTGTAAATCAATAAGAGTTCGGATTTGTGGGATGTTATCTGGTGTACAGGTGCACACGTGCACACCACAGCTTGGAAAAACAATGGCCAGAATTAAAGAACCACACATGCATTAAAAATGAGCAGTTCCAGCCATTAATATATTCTCCAATAGGTTCAAACAGAAACAGGAGAACAGAAAAACAAAATAAGAATAATAATTATTTCAAGAAAATGCCAGATATTCACCAACTCTGTGGCTAGTGCTTTGACTGCCAACGTTTAGCAGTGCCTGTCCACTGCCTGCACTCCCAACAACCCATCTTCACATCACAGCCACCTTCATTTAATCCTGTGTCAGGGGTAATAAACACTGAACACTCACAAACCACTGAACCCATTTCATTCTGCTTCCTCTCAGACTGCACTCAGCTCAAAGTTCAGCAGAAGTCAATACTTCTCCAAATGACTCTGCTCTCAATGCTGTAAAAGCTGCTTCACACGTCGTCACCGTGGTTCCAGCAGTTCGTGGGGCAAATTCCCAGCACAGAAAGACAGAAAAGATCATTACACCATCCAAACTGATATATTTATGTATTACTTGTAAACTCACAGAATCACACTCAATCTTGAAGGTCTTGCTCAATGCAAATCCTTCTGTGAGTCAGTTATTAATTAGAGCAAATGCTCGGCCTCATCGCCTGACAAAGCAATGAGTGACCCCAAACTTTGATTTCTCTCCATAAACACATCACACCACACACACACACACCCCCCACCTCCACGAGGCTCTGCCATTTTCTGGCCCAATTTCACCCATTTCTGCCCCATTTTGTGCCTTCACATCAAGCCACTGCCAAATCATTTCACTGCAGTGAACTAATGCTCTTAGAACTGTCGTGGGTGATTAGCAACATATTTCACCCCAGAGCCCTGTGGGATGGAAGGGATTAGAGCTCAGCAACACCTGCCCACACCCCCTCCCTCCCTGCATCAGCAGCTTCACTTATGCAAATTATTTTAATGAAGAAAGTTTACAAGGAGGGAGCCAGAAGCAGGAGTTGTGTAGCTCCAACTTCACAAAACACCAGCCCCAAGATCCTTGAGGCATTATCAGCACTGAAATCTGAAACTAATATAAAAGCTTCTAAGTACATGAATTTTTCAGGAATAATTACACCAAATTGCAGTGTCAAGGACTTGCCCTTCCACCAGATTGCTGCTGCTGAGAAATTACAAGAAAGGGAAATCAGAGCAAAATCACATCTCCTCGCTCTGACTGCAATTAAGGCATTCGCCAATCATAAATTACTTTTTTTTAAACAAACACAAAATTACTGAAGACGTGCCAATTTTTTCTAATCTTTCTCAATCTCAAATGTTTAGAACTTTCTTTACAAGTAGCAAGTATAAACCTTGACTGAGAGACCAAGAACTACAGCCAACACTGACAAACGTCTCTGATTTATTTATTCATTTATAGGCTCAGGATACAATTTTACAGAGATTTTAAATGTTTACTTCCACTATCCAAATCCATCATAAAGCTGCTAAAATTGGACCAAAGATCTTGCCCCAAAGGCCTCTGAACTGAAAGCATGACAGGGTCAACAAGTACAATTCAAAGCACTAGCAGAATGGCCCAGAGCCACCACAGCCTAAAGTGGGTTGTTTTTTTTCCCCTCTTTGTACAAGTGCATTTAAAAGGTTTAGCATTGCAAGATTGATCAAAAGTGAAAACTGGGATGAAATATTTGGCCTAAGAATCAGATCTTTCAAAGCTCTTTTACACAACAAGTTAAAACTACAGGAATGTTCCTGTATTTTTGAACAGTTATTAAAAAAACAAACATCAAAACCCTTAATAAAAAAACCAGAGGACTGATGCACAACACAGAATTGCTTCAAACATGAAAATGAACGGAAGAGGAAAGGGAAGAAATTGAGAAGCCAGACTGGAGACTGGAAAACAACAGCAAATGATGAGAAGGCTCAAAAAGGAATGTGACTCTCAAAGCTGTGTCCCACTCCCATGGCTGTGCCAGCCATCCCTGCTTGAGACACCAAGAGTAAAAACATCCACACATGATTTGGCTTCATTTAATTGAGTTATGGGATTTTTTAGGTTGGAAAAGCCCTCAAAGACCAGCAAGACCAACTGTCCCCGCAGCAATGCCAAGGCCACCACTGACCCATGTCCCAGAGTGCCACATCCACACGGCTTTTAAATAAATCCCTGCAGGGATGGAGACTCCACCACTGCCCTGGGCAGCCTGTGCCAGAGCTGGACAGCCCCTTCCATGAAGGAATTTGAAGGAATACCCACTTAAACCTCCCCTGATACAACTTGAGGCCGTTTCCCCTGGGTGTCAACTGGATCTCACTCCATTCACCCTCTGGCCCCACCACCCCTCTTCTGCACCTAAAGCTCAGAGAGCTCGTTTTCCCTGCCGAAATTGAGGCAGAAACACAACAAACAAGCAGCCAAGCCACATCCCTGGAGCTGTCACACCGAGGGCCCCTCGGGATGGGGGTGTCTTTCTCCAAGGTCTGAAGCACTGAGCGTTTCACTGGGTTCCCTGGAGCCTTTTAATTTCCCGGGAGGATGCGGAAGCTGCCAGGAGCTCTTTGCTCATGAGCACCTCGAGCAGAGGTAGAACTCCCCTGAGCACCCAGCAATTCCCAGCTCCCATGCCGAGATCCCAGCGAGGAGCTGGGAGTGCAGCTGGTGCCTGGCTGCTGTCACACATCCCAGACTCGATCCCTAATGATGCCTTTGATCTGCACAGCTCCACCAGATCCCGAGAAATCCGTCCTTTCCCCGGCTCCCTCCTCAATAGGACATGACACATGCTGACAGGACAAATTCCTGGCATGCTGGAAGGGGGCTGAGGGGCTCTATGACCCTTCAAATGCTTTCAAAAATTGTTATTTATTTCTGCAAGACGTATTTATATAGGTGTTTAGTCAGTATTGGAATGATTTTTTTGGATTAAGTACGGGGTGAAGCTCCTGTGGAAAACAGCTGTATTTTCTAAGCTAGAAACTGCTGCTTTTGCACCAATTTAGTTCAATTAAATTCTGTTATTTGGTTTATGCACCTGGACCTGATGGCTCCTGATAGGCTTTTTACTAATTTTATTAATTACCAACAAAATAAAGCTATTATTGATAAGGAGATTAAACCAGGCCATTCCACATGATTTCACCAGAACAGAAACCAAGGGCTGCACACGCTCGTGTCCTGATGTTATAGTTCCAGTGTTGGCTGAAACCATTTCACACAGGAAGGTCTGGGCACTGAAAAGCCACCAGCTATAAAAGGATTAAGAGCTATAAAGTTCATTTTACTGAAAAAACATCTGGCAGGTGCCACAGCACCTGCAGCCCACCTGCACCAGGCACGGGATCAAACGCTTCACACCTGTAACACAACATCACATTTCAGAAGCTTTTCCCAAAAACACACCTAGAATCATCCCTCTGTTTTTAGCACAGGAACAGAAGGCTGCACACTGATCTCCCCACAGATCACAGTGATTTACCTTTTTTTCTTACTTAAGGTAATGACACCCGAGGGAAGGTCTGTGCTGCAAAACATACGCTGCAATCCTACAGCATCCCCAGGGAGAGGTAATTGGAGCATCTCTCTGAAGGCCAGATCTCTCCTTCCTGTGCCCAGAGATGCTCCAAGCACCGGATGCTCAGGAGCTGAGACTGTCAAGGATCTCCACTGAGGCTCAGAAAATTCAGCTTCAACTCCTGCACCTGCCCAAGGTGCTACATGTGAACAAAGGTACATCAGGTATTTTCTAACTGGCTCCTGATCTGTACAATACAGATAATAATTACAAGCTGTCCTTCATCCAGACTCTCATTCCTTGTCTCTTAAAGCTCTGCAAAGGACTTTCATCCTCCTGTGCTCTGAAGCCAGTCTGTTATCAGGGTATGGGACACTGCAGGTACAGTAAAAACTGAATTCCTGAGAGAGAGAGAGCACCCAAACAGAGCCAAGAGCAGCACCCACAGCAAGCAGGAGCCCTCCCATACAGCCTCCTACACTGACAGGCCATAATCCATCCCCAGGCATGCATTCTTCCCAAGAAAGTGCTGCAGTACAAAGCTGACTTGAGATAAAAAGCAAGTACACGTTGTCAGCAGCCCCAGCATTCTGTATGCACACCCGATTATTTTGAGAGAGCCATTTCTTACTGCCTTCACAACCACACGCTTCTGCTGATGGCAAAGCAGGGAGGCTGAATTTCCAATCAAAATTTCACTAGTCTTGTCTCACCCTGAGCTAATCCACCAAAAAACACAAGTGTTGAGGCTTTCTTGTACTGTTAGTTCAGAAAAAAGCAAGTTTTTCCCCTTCCTCAAGCAACTCCCAATGAACCCTCACATGTGCCTTTTCACACTAGCAGTGTAAACAGCAAGATAAACTCCAGTTTACTCATTTAAGCTTCAGATTTTGGATATCAGGAAGAATTTCTTCATGGGAAGGGTTGTCAGGCATTTATTGGAAGGGGCTGCCCAGGAAGGTGCCCAAAACTGAACAGTTTTCTTGCAGCAACAAGGAAACACCTAGAGAGACACAGAGGGCTGACACGGGCGGAATAGCAACAAAAATGAAAATTACACAAGCAATTGTCAGGAAAACGTTCCCACAGACAGCAAGGTAAATGAATAAACACAAGACGGAGGCGTTAAACGATGCCAGAGAAAACACCACCAAAGTCACCCAGACTGACAGCAGAGACAGGGGAATGGGAGCAGGCAACTTGGAGATTCACAGAAGTTTCACAAGGTGAAAGAACTCCCTGAAGGCCGCCTCAAAGAAAGAAGTGAAATCCACAGAAAGAGGAAAGTAAAGCCAAGAGCACAGAATTATAAAATCAGAGCAATGATGCTTAATGCTGAGGAGGAGATGTCGCTTGGATTTCAAAGATATTTAACACCAACAGAGGAGGAAAAGAAATCACAAACAGCTCAGGATAGAATTGGGAAGGCAAAATAACCTCTGTGTTTTCAACTACCCTCAATCAGAGTTTTAACAAGCCAGTTTGAATACTGGGTAAGAAAGCAAAGGGCACATCAACCACCCCACGAGAAGCAGCTGGGTACCAGGGGCCAGAATTAACCCCTACAAGTGAAGTGGAGATGATAACTGAGGAAAAACGTTATGTTAAAAGCATGATTTTTAAGAAAAAAGTGACTGCAACATGCTCCCTTTTCCCCCAGCAGAGCAAGATTCAGAGGAACACAGGAGACCAAAGAAAAAGATGGGGAGAAAAATCAGAATTAACTTGGAATAGAGGTAATTGGTGAAAGCAGGTTAGAAAAGAGAGATGGGATAAGAAATGTCTACAGCCTCAGGGAGAGAAGCCTGCACAGATGGATGCTGTGTTTTGTTACCATGCCCGTGGTATTTGTATACCAAAAGCACCCAAAGCTTACGTGATGTTTATAGCAAGAAAGGTTTAATGTCAACTTTCCAGTGCACATAAGAGGCTTCTGCAAGCCCTGAACCCTCTCCCATTTGTTACCTGATTTCTTGGACCATTTTTCTCAGCTTCACGTTACGCAAATCCTTTACTCAAACCAGAACAAGCTGCTGGCAAACAAAAACAGCTGTTCTATAGTGCTCTTCCACCCCCTCTGACCAAAATAAGGGAAATATAAAATCTACATGGAAAAGTAAAAACCCTCAGCAGCCTGCTGAATAGCCAAAAAAATTCAGAGTGCAGTTAATTTACTCCTTTCCCACCAAAACTTAAGATATTTGAGAGCAATGCTGCAGAGTAAGATTTAGGTTTCATATTTGCTCATATTTCCACAGGGCTGACTTCCTTCCCATTCCAGGCCTGATTTCAGCAGGATATTCTGCCTCTGACAGCCTTTCTGCCCACCCATGCGAATCTCCCTGAAAAACAGGCTTTTAGGAAACAATGTACAACAGAAAGATACCACAGCTCTCACAGCTCTTGGCAAGGCTCTTAGGAACGAAAGGAGGAAATGCAGAAGGGAAGGAAAAGCAGATGACAGAGGATGGAAGAAGGGTTGTTTTGTTTTGGCGCTTAAAAAAAACAAAACCACACTAATCCTCTTCCTTAGGCACTCCCGGCTCATTAGTGTTTTCTATCCTTCCTCCCCAAACTGTGATATTTAACGATTTCAGGACAAAACCAGTCTGAGGATAATTCAGGAAAACTCAGCAATAATCAGCCCTACGGCCAATAAACTCTTCACCCTCATTTGCTGCTAAGCCTTGGCCTGCAGCCTTGGAATTCATTCTGCCGGCACTACAGCTATTTCCTTGTAAACAGGAAGCCCCCTCAAATTTGCATTACAGTAAACTCATTTGCTTCATTTAGCCTCAGCCTTATCTGGGAAAGATAAAAGGGTGCCGACAGGTGTACTGGGCTCCAGCAAGGAGAAAAGGGGTAAAACCTTTGTAATATTTCAAGAGGAAATAACGCCAGCGCACAGGACCCGACCCTGGGCTGTGCTTGCCCACCAGAGATAAACCAACACGTTCCTGTGAGCAGAGCGCTGCAGTAATGCAGAGACATTTATTCTCAAGCATGGATGTGATATTCCAGTGACCTTCCTGCTCTCTGTCCCAGAGACAGCCAGGACTGACAGCAGGGATGGCTGCACACCCAACGTTACAGAGCCGGCCTCGGGTTCCTCCAAGGAGCTGCTCACACGCACAGAAATAATGAATATCTGGAAAAATTGTTTGATTTCAAACAAGAGAGGACTCTGTGTGTTGTATTTTTTTACTGTTACTATATCAACCTGCCTTTAACCAGCCGATTTATGTCATTTTAAATGAATCACTTTGCCAGTGATACAGAATATTTCAGTATACCCAGCACACCATGTCTGCTCTAACGAGAGGGATCAAAAAAACCAGCCAGAAGCCAGCACAAAGATATCTGACACCAGAATAACGGTCACAATTTCCTACTGTATGAGGAAATCCCGGGTTTCAGTTAGAAGCTGAGAGGTTCAGTCATTTTGGGCACCCTAGAGCCGTTTGTGGTCCCGGGCTGAGGTAAGTCCCTGTTCTCGGTTATGTCCGTGCTTCCTTCCGCTCCTGTGCCGAGGACCTGGCATGTCCCTGTCCCACAGCACCACGTACAGCCCCAAATCTCTCCTCACTGGAGGCTTCTCACCTCCTGCAGAGCATCACAGACCAGGGAGGGTGGCAAGCCATGCTTCTCCTTTAATATCTCACCAACAGGTTCTTCCACAGGCAGCCCAAGCAGCGAGGCACTTCGGCCACCGATCCTTTCACCTTCCCTCTGTCTCTGCAAAACTTCCTCTGGCACCTGGCTGCCTTTCCCACACTGTGGAGCCAAACACAGGTGAACCATCTCTCCCAGCTCAGGGAAACCACCAAACACATAAATCCTGGAGCCAGGAGAGCACAGCACAGCAGGTTCCTCAGGCCTCGTGCTGTGCTTGCTACGAGGCTTCCGCCGCGCTGGGCACGAGGGATGTCGGTGCAGGCAGCAGCTTTGAGCCTCTCCACAAGCACCAACAGTGCTGATATTTCTCATGGCACTGGGAGGATTCCTCCTGCCCTGCAACCCTCCAGGTCCCACCTTTCACCTGCCCACAGGGGCCACATCCCTGCTGGGAACAGGGAGCACATCAGCAAGGACAGCACTGACATCACCAGAGCGCTGAGACACGTGAAGCCACCAGCACCCCAGCAAGGCTGGGGCTAACAGGGCAGATGAAATGTCACGGATGTTGTACTGCTTTTAAAGTGTAAACAAATACCAGCAGAAAATCAGGCACCTCTGTCTGTCCAGTAACACCATCCTCAACCAGACCTTAAACTCAACAGCCAAACTTCATCACCTGAGGTCTCACTGCCCCTGCAAGATAAACATGGGCTGGGCACGCTTCACCTTCCCCTGCTCTGCAGCCTCCCAGCATTCCAGCAGAAAGGCAGGGAAACGAGTGAAGAAGTGGGAAGAGAGCTCCAGCGATCCCTGGCTCACAGCAGACAGCTAGGCTAGGCCACCAGCAGGCTTCCAAACTGCCTACACATTCTGCAGTAAAATTTGGTTTAGATTTTTCCTGTTGCAGTATTTTGTTTGCTGGCTGAATCTTCATTTTAGATATATACATATAAAAAAATACACACACACCTAGAGCCATGAAAAAAAGGAAAAGCTTAGTTTTAATTCAAGCAATAAATAAGCGATGCTCAGGTGATTTTGTAACAAACACATAACCACGGGAAAAAGCTGTTTTTGCAGAAGAAAAGCTGCTTTCAGCAACAAGCCCCAAGCAAACAACCTCGGCTGTGCCAGGGCACCTGTCTGCTCCCCGATGGAACAGGGGAAGGTCGGGGCGACAGAGCCCAGACCTGCACCGGCACCTCTGCTCCGTGAGCAGCCTGCTAAGGGCGAGCTCCGGCCCCGTCCTCCTCCCGCATCCCCTGTCAAACCCCACGAAGCACCACCAAAAAATCGCTCTGCAGAGCGGCTCGGTTCGGTGCCACCGATTGCTTCGGACGGAATTCCTCGCCCGCCGGACGGAGCTGCGGTTCCATAAACCGCGGAGCTGCGGGGGCTCGTCCCTGCAGGAACCGGCGTCCCCCCTTCACCCGCCGAGGGACCCCGCACAAGTTGTGCCAAATAAACACACAGATCCAACACATCCAGCACATCCAACACAGCCAGCACAGCCAACCCGGCCCCGCGCCGCCAAGGCCGGCCCCGGTGCCGGCGGAGGCCGCG
>WEZZ01025124.1:102137-114926 GCA_013400585.1 Chloropsis cyanopogon | reverse complement strand
AGGGCACCCGCCGGCACCGAGCGGGGTTGGCCGGCCCCGACAGCGCCGGGGGTCCTCTCTGTCGGGAGGTTCTGGTGCAGAGTGCGCGGAGAAGATGTGGCTGCCCCATGATCCCTGGAAGTGTCCAAGGCAAGGTTGGATGGGGCTTGGAGCGACCTGGGATGGTGGAAGGTGTCCCTGCCCGCGGCAAGGGGTGGGATGGGAATTTAAGGTTCTTTCAGCCCAAACTTCGGTGGGATTCCATGGTCCCACAAAAGGGAAGCACCAGAGCCAACTCCAGCCGCGGAGCACCGAGCTGCCTGCAAGCCTCAGTACCCAGTTGGACAGATAAATTCAGAATTAATTTCCTCATAATTTATTAAAACGCATGCATAACAAAAAGAGGATACAAATTAATGCATCTGTGTGACACCCTATCGTTGCTCGTTGAACCGCTTGCTGGCAAATAATGATGCAAAACAAGGCGCCCAGGTGTCCTCGGGCTCTGAGCAGAGCTCCCTGCTCGTGTTCCTCCTTCAATAGTAGTAGCTCCACTGCAGCCAAGCAGATATGCAGATTTTAAGTGCTTTCTTTTCTGAATTTCGTCAAATATGTCATAAATAATTGGCTCAATGAAAGGCTAAGTCAATGACAAGTCTGAAGTTTGAAACTCAGCGTGTTTTGAGTTCTTTTCAAGTGCCGCCACTCCTCCTGCCTACATCTTTATGAAAGTTAATGATCTGATTAAAGCGAGGTAGAGCATACAGCTGGGAGGATTTCACCATGTGCCTCATTATGAACCGTCTGAGAACCTGCTCTTTGTTGAAAATGTTAATTTAAGCCAACACTTTCCACCGGAACAGATCCACTGGAGAAGGTTTCTCCTCCACCAGTGGCCCCGGAGCAAAGCTGAGGCTCAGGGTGTCCAAGCAAGTGTGGAAGGGAGCAGAGGAACACGTGGGGCACATCCCTCGTGGAGGTTCAGGGTAAAGTCTGCCACCAGCCCTGTTTAAAGGTTTCACTGATCCAAGCTACAACATGGAAAGGGGTATTTTTATCTCCTGAAATCCTCTGGGCTGGCTGTGATTCCCGTAGCTCCCACCCCAAAGCTTCATCCAGAGCCTCCACGTGGGCTCTCCATTTGCAGGGGTGTGACAGGAGAGAAATTCCTTTCACATCTCACACCCTCAGCCTGGTGATGCGACTGGACACGTGCCTTGTGCTGGCTCTTCCCAGGGGACTCCCCAGTTTTGGTTTCTGCAGCCCCTCTGCCCAGCTCTCGCCGGTATTTCCACGAAAAAAACGGGTTTCATTTCCTGGAGCAGCAGCACACGGGGAGGATCTCTCCTCCTGAGGGTGTTGCTAAACACCCCAAGCAAACAGAAACCATCGCCCCGGTGAGGAGGGCCCTGTGTTTGCTCAGATATTTGGATGGCTTTGCAGTGCTGGTGACAGCAAAAGCAGCCACCAAGATGCCCCTCCAGGATTCCTAATGCTCTGCTCTTTATTCCTGTGCCACGTTTTTACCGTTATTAGCTGGATATTGTTGTTGTGCAGACGTCAAAGACATTCCTGGTGACAGTTTCTAGGAAGTGAGGTCTGGTGAGGGCCAAGTTGAGGAACTTGTTCTCTTCTTTCTGCTTTTGGTGCTGGTGTGGCGGCAGCAGAAACCGCCAGGGTGGTGGTGGGTGATAAGCAAAGGTGTTTTCTGCTCTGCTGATTTCCCAAGTGTGGCTGCAGCGCAGTCAGAGGCAGTGGCACGTCCCCACGGCCACCCCGGCCCTGGCTGGGGAGGCAAACCACGTCAGGCTATTCATGCTCACCTCTAGCAGTGTGTAAAACGTTTCTCAGTGTTATATTCAGATATTTTAAAGGTCACTGGGACGGGTATTTTTTAATAACAGTGGAATCAAACCTGATTTTTTTCCCGAAGCGAGCAGAACAGGCAGTGCCAGCCTCCTCCTTTCCAGGGAAGTTCAATTCCCCAAATGCAAGCCTGCAGCTTTCCTTAGCCTGTGCTGCATCCCAGGCCGAGTGTTTGCGTTGTTCTTGTGTTGTTTTATGCCTCCTGTGCTGGGTTTGGTGTTTGTGAATGTTTATAAACACTGCTCTGGGGATTTCCCCAGGTGAAGGAAACCCAGAGTTGATCGATGCCAGGGTTAGCAGAGGTCAGAACACGATACACTCTGAATGCATTTAAGTATCTCCTGACATTTCTGTGATGGTGATGGATACTGCTCAATCAATTTGAGTGTGTCTCAAGGCCTGGCTGGGCTGCAGGCTCTGCATCCACTGCGGAGCCAGGAAACCAACCTCCCCTCTGCTGCTCCTTCCTTCCGAGGAGCGAGTTCCTCCTACCATCTGTGTGAGATTTAAATGTTTAATTTTGCCCTGCTCTGCTTCGCAGCGTGACAGATGATATTACCGAGAGCTATGAGGCTGTTGTAGATTTATTAATGCGTCCCACACTGACACCATCCCATCAAGATAATGCTGCAACACATTACCCAGGACGGAACCACATCCGTCCTGTTGCCCTCCAAGCTGTGCCAAATCCCATATCAAATAAGATCTCTGCTCTATGCTGGTGCCAACAGCATCTCTCACGGGGAATGTTCACATAAAAGATCATTAAATATTATTTTTAATATTGTTTTTACCAATATTTCTGATACACTGCCAGAAATGCACATAGGTGCAAGTTAAGAGGGTTAAGGAATGTTTAGCTCAGTTCCCACCGTGGGCTGGTGCTCTGTAGAGAGAGGGCAAATTATTTGCTCCTCCTTGGCAGCACTGGTGGAGAACAATTTATTGGTGACAGATCCCCATGGGAATCTGACTCTCCATGGCTTTTTTATAGCGAGGTTATGTTTTGCTGCAGTTCTGGCTGTACTTTTGGGGTGCCTGACTGAAGGGGAGAAGGCAGAACCCTTTTTCCCACGCTCACCTCAATATTCCCAAGGAGCTCCCGAGCACAGGGTTACCTGGAGGGGAAGCAGCTCCTGCTTAATGAGGCTGTGTGAGGACTCATCAGGCAGCAGTGCTGCAGTGCCTGGAGGCCAGTAGGACAGGAAGAAATACAAACCATTCCTGGGAAAAGCAGGACGATCCCAGCACTCCCCATCCCGCAGCTTCAGCGCTCCTACAGCTTCAGCCCAGCATCCCAAAGGAACAGCCTCGCTCCAGCCCCTCTGCCTGTCAGATTCTGCACTTTGCCAGGCCCTGGGGTGGCTTTGGCCCCTCTCCCCTCCAGCGACACATCCATGCCAATCCCACAGGCGTTCATTCCTCTGCAGCACCCAGGCTGGGGTTGCATCCCATCTCCTTAGTGCTGCACTAATAAGGTGGTGAGAGGCAATGTGGAAAACAAATAGAGTAATTAATGGCCACGGCTGCTGCTGCTGCTGCTTTAATTCACTGTCAGCTCCAGAAGGAGCAGTTTTACAGAAGGCAGCCTCTGCCCTCACAGTGCCCTTGCATTTGGCACCCCAGACCCCAGGGTGGGGGGAGCTCCACAGCTCTGGCCTCCTGGAAAGCAGGGCGGCTCTTTTGCATCTCTCTGGATTCCTCCTGCTCGCTCCTGAACACTCTTAACAAAGCCACTTCAGCCACCTCAGACAGGTAGAGCCTCAGTGTAGCTTATCATCATCATGTTCCCTTTTGCAAATAGCTGACACGATAAGGAGGTTGGGTTTTAATTAGGAAACAAGTGGCAATTCAGTTCTCAAAAATATTATTCACCATCAAACATTTGTACTGGCATAGTCAGACTAGCAATAATTATGTCCTCTGGGGGCAGAGATAAGAGCAGAGTTGAAAGTCATGCAACATCTATAAAGCCTTGCATGAGAAAACACAGGCACGAGAAGAGCGGGGCCTCCCGTTCGCAATTGCATCACACCATCCCTCTCACCATGTAATAAAAATACCTTGCTGACATTTTCCCCTGCACATTTTCTTCCCCTGGCATGGCACACAGCAATGTCCTGGTGCTGCCTCCCACCCCCCAGGCTTGCCAGCTGCAGCCAGAGCCCTCGCTGTGACCCCTTGGCAGCACACATGGGGACATCGCTGATGGCACAGCTTCCCTCCCTCCATGCACACATTTTAGTTATGAAAATAAAACAAATAAAGAAGCATCACCCCCTCACCTGGCCAGGGCAAGCTTTAAAAGCACAGGAGCAGCATGAGGACAAAGCTGGGTGACAGAGCCAGCACTGCCACCCCAAAACCATCCTGGGTGACTTGTGGAGGCACAGGGGTGGCACTGGAGAGATGGAACACTCCCTGCAGAAGGGAGAGCCAGGGGTCTGCATTAACAGCCAGCCCTGGTTCTGCTCCTTAAGTACATCACCTGGTTCATCCCCACTGCACCCACCTGGGCTGCTCTGCAGGAGCTCTCACAGGGCAGGAGGGGCAGGGAAGTCTGAGCCACTTTCACACATAAATCTCCACCTGTGGTTGTTCTTACAGGTCAGTCGTGACATGGACATGGAATCTTGCTCAGTCCTTGCTGGAGGGGCTCATTCCAGCCCTGCTCATGGGGGTTAGAGGGGCCTGAGAACCACGGGCAGTGGGGCACTGACCCTCACAGATGCCCACCCTGGGTCACGGGGCACCTTCCCTGTGTCCCCCAGCCTGTGACATCCCATGCCCAGCTCAGAACTGACCCATCTTCAAGAACTCCCTGATTTAAAAACAGTGGAGTGTGTTGTTACAAGCCAAAGCAAATAAACCCAATGAGAACTGGAACATCAAATGTCTCAAAGCCCCACAAAGGGTCAAAGTGTCCCCGTCCAGCACTGTGGTGGGATCAGACACTGCAGGAGCATTTTCCCTGCACAGATTGATCAGACAAACAAATGTCAAGAGGGACCCATTGAGCATTTGCTGTTCCACAGGCTGGCTTGAATGTAACTTGATAAAGGGAAAAAAAAATCAATAATTGCCTAATTTGGCTCTAAATTCTGAGGGACAGAAGGAGGAAAACCAACAACTGCGCAGATATTGAAACGGTAGAAGGTAATTCAGATTCTCTCACGGCATCTATGAAAGGTAAATTGTGCAGTGCTGGAAACAAGAGCCTTTCTGCCCCGGGAGGTTCTGCTGGGTGGCTCAGGATCACAGGGGTGGATCAGGACAGGGTCAGTGCTGGAGGTGCTGGGAGGGCTCAGAGCTCACTCCAGCCTCAGCGATGCCAGACCAGGCGCAGCGGGAAGGGGTTGGAAGCTGGGGGACGCAGGGCTGAAATCCCCCCCAGAGCGCTGGAGAGGCTGTCTCTGCTCCTTGGAAACAAGTCTGGTTGTGTGGGAAATGCTTTCTAGTTATTGCTCTTCCCTGGCTCTCTGTGTTTTGTTTACACACAAGTTGGCATTTGCTGCCCTGGCTGATCATTCACCCGGATCCGATCTCCCCCGTCTGCTCTCAGCGCTGGCCCTGGGCGCCTGATGTCACCACAGACAGGGGCAGTGACAGCTGAAAGGGGCACCACGAGCTGCTCCTCCACCTTGGCTGCCTGGCCCCAGAGCACCCAGGAGCTGCTGGTCCAGCCCTCAGCCAGACAAACCCAGCAGAAACATGGGAATGCACTGCCTGCTTGGGAGCCAAATGGCACGGGGTTTATTTGTACTTCTGTCACATCAAAGGGGCCCTTGTTTGAATTCTTCTGCCTTTAGCCTGGAGAAGGAGAAGGGGAAAGATTGGGTCCTATTAATAGCCTCACATCCCACAAGATCCGAGCCTCGCAAGAAGCCACGAAAGACTGCGGCATCTGATTCCCTGAATAAATGAGGTAATTTAGGAAGAAGTGCGTGCTCAGCAGCCTTCATTACTGCCTTCTGCAGCTCGGTGGGAGATGACAGTGACAACTCACTTCGGTATCAGTCCCACCCAGGCCCCAGAGGAGCTGTCCTGTGCCCAAAAGCACGGGCAAGGGTGCTGGGTGCCTCCTCTCCCACAGAATTCCTGATGCTGCAGCAAAAATCTCCAGGGCTGGCGCAGAAGGAGTACCCCAGCAAGCTGAAGGGCCAGCAAAGCAGGAGCACAGCTTCCTGCATGGATTCCAAGAGACTGGTGCTGATGATAGGACACAGGGATGTTTGGGAATTCACTGCACGGGGAAGGAGCCAGAGCGGAGCAGGGCTGTGGGATGGGGCTCCAGGGATTGAGGGGGCAAAGCCACTGAGGACAGTGGGGAAGGGCCAGGAGCTGTAGATGGGTTGGCATGGCTGGGACATCTGCTGCAGGTCCCTGCCATCATCCCACACCAGGATTTCCCACTCGAGGGCTGTGGGATGTGTGGAACACCCCGCTGTCCCAGCTGTGGGTAACGCCGGCCTGGGATCAGCTGGAGTGCAGGGAGGTTCTGACCCTGCTCCACAGAGCACGTCCTGGCAGCGCTGAGGTTTGTGTCAGCTTTCCCTTAAGCAGATTTTCGGGCTCTAAGTGTCAAGTTTAATCCCGACACCGAAGGCTTGTGTCGCAGCCGGTGCCTCCAGCTGCGTCACTGCCCCGCACGCAGGTGCTGGGGACTGAGCTGCCCTTTGCATCTCAGGCCTGAGGTCACCAGAGCCACCAAGCCTGCTGTCCCCAGGCTGCTGGGTCTGCCCCTGTGCCAGCTCCCAGATTTGTGGCCACCTGGCAGCGAGGCTGGGGGAAAGGAGCCCGCGGTCCTGCGGTGCCTTGCAAACAGCAAAACAGAAGGATCTGCAGGATCATAACCCATCCTGTCTGCAGCCCCATATGCCAAACTATTAATCTCCCCCTCCTCTCGGTGCCTTTGCAAAGCAGACCAGTAAATTGCCTTCATTTCACAGCTGAGGGAACGTGGCTCCAGTGAGGCCACTGCCCAGGGGAGTGGCCCCGGGGGCTCTCCGGAGTGGGTCAGTGGGCACATCCACACGGGTGGCTGCAGCCCCCCCAGGACAGCCTTCCCCGGGGGAGCACGGACTATTCCCAGCGAGATTTACACGTCAGAGAGCGCAGTAAATAAACCCTCAGTGACCTCAAAAGCATCTTTCTGCTAAAATGCATCCCCGTGGCCTCAGCATCTGCAGCTCAGCTTGACCCTGTGGCTGGGAAGAGGCACCTCCAGCGGGTGTTTCAACAGGCAGCAGCCAGTGCCATGCGTTCTGTAAGGGAATTAGGGCAAATTCGGGCACCATAATGCCATGGCAGTGGGAAGGGGCCTGCTGCGGTCCTGGTGCCATGCCTGGAGCGGCCACTGTCCCCTCGGGAGCAGAGCCGCTGTCCTTCAGAGAGCCGGCGGTGTCCAGAGGGATGAGGGTTAAAGCGCCCCGCTTCCCCTTCCACACGGCCTCCGCCTTCGGAGCTCATCTGGGCAGATAATGGACTTTGCCTCCTGACTTAATCTGCTGTAAATCTCTCCCGTAATTGCTCATCATGCGGAAAGCTGGAGAGAACCCGGACAGACAGACATTCCCGCCGTGTGAGACAGCCATCCTCTCCCTCCCTGCCCTCCTCCTGCTGCCAGCGGAAGCCCAGAGCTCCCAGAGCACCCAGTATCCCCAGTACAACCAGCACATCAGGGCACCCCCACGTCCATCCAGAGGGCAGCTCCGGGTGGGAAATGAGACGGCAGCTCTCCCTTTCAGCCGCCACAACTGAAGGGCTCTGTCCCCCCACCCTGCCTCAACTTCTTCCACCCTCAAAGAGCCGGGGCTCGGCGGGCAGGGGCAGCTCAGGGGCTCGCAGCGCAGCACAGGGGCACAAGCCCACCTCAGGATGGGTGTCGGTGGGGGATGCTCGCACCCAAAGCGCCTCTCCCGGCAGCTGCGAGCAGCGTTTTGTTCGGCGGCTGCCGGAGGAGCAATCCCGTCCCGCGGAGGAGCACCAGACGTCACACGCGGCGAGGTTGCTAAGCGAGCTGGTCCCTCCTCATGATGCACGGCTTCGTTACGCGGCTCCCTAAATGGATCTTACACACAAATGACATTTGCCTTGGAGCATATGAGCTCCCAAAATAGCGGGCGGCTCTCCGCCCTTATTGCTTTGCTTTGCCCAAGAATGTCCCCATTGTCTGCAGCGCTGCTGTGCCCATGCCCGGCACGGCCCTCCGGGGTTGGGTACAAAGGGATGGGGACCCCCAAACCAGCCCAGCTGTGCCCGGGGTGGCAGCGGTGGGGGAGCCCGGGGTGGCCCCGTGGCCAGGATGGGGCGGGTGGGCTTTGCTTCCTAACAGGAGCCGTGGGGAAAAAGGAATGCAGGGCCCTCCCTTGCTCCTGCCTCAAACTTCTGTCCTCTGGGTTTTTCTGCAGGCTCGGTGTTTCCCCTGAGATGCTCCAGACACAGCCCCGCTCCTCCACGAGCCTCCCACCACCCAGTGCTCTGCCAAAGCGACCAAATCCAGCTCATGACACACCTTCCAACACCTACAGAGGTGACAGAAGGGACAGGCCACGGTGTCACACCCCAGCTAAGGCCACTTCTCCTGCCTGCGGCCGTGGCCGTGGTGGCAGCACCAGGGATTGTCTGCTCCCATGGCCATTTAATCTAAAACTGCTTAAAGTCAGCCCCGGATCCCTTTGAGATGAACTGAACCGTGCAGAGAGAAGGTCTGGCTCCAGCTCTGCACCGTGCATGAGGTACAAATAAAAAAGAAACATAAAGGTTATGTCCGTGCCGAAGAGAGAAATTTCCTTTCCTTTTTTTTTTTTCCCCCTCGGTTTCCTAAGAACATGCACGGCAGCTGCTCTGCGCAGCGCTGCCGTAATCCGGTGATGTATTTTAATCCCATTACGTTGCCATGCGCTCGCTCGCAGCCCGCCCGGGCTGGGAAGAACAGATGTTTCCTAATTGCCATTTGTGCTGCCCAGGGCTTCCCAGCTCGGACAGCGTTCCTCTGCCTCCGCCGGCACTGACAGCAGCCCCCGCCGCCGGATTTGCAGCCTCGAAGGATGTAACAGCAGCGCTGGTGCTCCTGTGCCAATGCCCCACCCGAGGCTGCTGCTCTCCTCCCGTGGTGTCCCCGCGGAGGGGTCACAGTGCCACTGCTGGCCGTCCCCGCGGGTGAGCCAGGAGCCACCGGGGCTGCCCTGGCCGCTCGCCCGGAGGGAAATGCAACATTTGCTTTTTTCCATTTGTCCCACGCCCAGCTCCTCGCTCCCACCGCGGTTTTCCAGCTCATCCCCTCGGCTCTCCGTGCTAGGGAAGAGTTTTGGGTTGGTCCTGAGGGTTTCATCACCGTGGCTTCGCAGCGTGGCTGTCCTGGGCGGCCGCAATCCCCTGATACCCGCTAATCCCATTATGTCTCCGCGAGGCTGCTTCCAATTCTGGCCTCTGAAGAAGTGATGTTTCTTAATTAGCTTTTCAGCCGGACAGGGATTTTACTGGCTGTAAGGAGCTGTAGAGGTTTCATTGCTTCCTTTCTCTGCCTCGTCGCACTGATGTCAGGAACAAAATCAAGGAGCAGAAAGCAAAGGGGAGCCTGGCGCTGAGGACAAGAATGTCCATTCGCGGGGACAGCCAGAGCCACAGCTCCTCTCTCTCTCCGGGATATTTCCCTCCTGCCCTCGCATTAATCAGAGCAGAGATTACTTTTCCACATGCCAAAGCTGAACATTGATAAATCACAAATCTGCCCTGAAAACCACAAGGCTTTAATAATACACGCTGGGTTCCTGCTCGGTTTTCCTTCCTTCCTTAAGCCTTCAGTGTTTGTGGCAGGGTCTGTGCGTGTAGGCACAAACACGAGGCTGGAGGATCAATTTAATGCAAAGAAGAAGATAAAAAAATTGAAGCTAGGAATCTCATATAATCGCATGGCTCCTGAAGCTGGAGAATAAAACATAGCAATAATTTTCCGAGGATAAAAATCCGTGAAACCCACAGTAAAGCCCTCACAGCTGGCAAGGCACATTGGGTACCCAAAGCACCCCGGCTGCAGGTGCGACTGAGCTCAGCCCGCTGTATCTAAGTGAAAAACAACTCCTATTTTTCAGCACTGTTGTTTTTTAGCCCGTGATTCTCCAACCCGGGGTGTCCCGAGGGGGGATCCACCCGGGCGCCGCTGGCAAAGGCAAAGCAGAGCCAGCGAGAGCTGACGGGCACATCTTCATCTCTCCACCGCTTTTGCCTCCTCCTCCTCACCAGCCCATCCCGCATCACCCACGGTGCTCACGGAGGCACTTCCCGAGGACAGACAGCGGCTGTTGTTCCAGTTGGAAAAGAAAACAAGAAGGAAAAGACACCTCAGTGTCAGGGTTTGCATCATTCTTGCTCTTTCACTAATTACTCCACGGCAAATTGCTGCTGTTCCCCTGCCGGCAGCCCCTCTCCTGTGGGGTTCACCTGCCGGGGGTCGCGGGGATCCCCCGGGCCACCCCAGCACCCTCCAGCCTCCGTGGGCACCGCAGGGACCGGGGGGGGCTGGAACCAGCACGGCCGGCGACGGTGGGGTCTGATCCCCCCATCCTTTCTGCTGGGTGGAAAAAAAAAGAAAAAAAGGGGAAAAAATCCCTTCCCCAGCCTGGAGAACAGCTTTAGCTCTGCCGGCTGTTGGCACGACGGCAAAACCACCCACCCAGGCAGCGCCGTGGGACCGCTGACATCTCCCCGGCAGCCCCGCCGGCAGCGGGGGACGATGGCCAGCGGGAGGGAGGGGACAGGGACACGGCTGGGGTGGCCGGGGGGCTCCGAGGAGCCAGATGGCAGCATCGCAGAGAGCGTGGGACGCAGGCGATATTCTGCTTTTGAATAAAATGTTTAAAAACAAATTATTCTCTCAGCACATTTCCCCAGAGCCAGCGAGGGAAAAACCCTCCCGGGCAGAGCTGAAGCCGCTTCCAGGTGACCCGAGGGCGCCCACCTGGGTGCACCCAGCCGCCAGATGAGGAATTTCCCCCAGCGGGTCCCACAGGAGCTGCTCTGGGCTCGTTCACATTTTCCACTTCTGCTTTCGGTGCTGGGTCCCCCAGAACCCTCCCAGCTCACCCAGAGCCGGGCTCCGGTGTCCCCGGGGGAGCTGCCCTGGCCCCCGACTGTCAGCTTGGACAGGGCTTGGGGCAACCTGGGCTAGTGGAAGGTGGCCCTGCGCATGGCAGGGTAGTCGAACGAGATGAGCTATAAAGCCCCTTCCAACCCAAACCGTTCCAGGGTTCCGCGGCTGGGAATCCCTGACTCCGTGATTTGGGGTCTCTGCTCCCCACCCCCCGCCGCTGCTTTCAGCACTTTGCCCCCCAGAAGCCGCACGCACAGAGCGCCGCGGGCACTGCCGCTGCTACCGCTAAAATCCAATTTTTCACCAAAACGCTCAGGTCTCGGATGATCCTGGACCCTCCCTGGGGAAGGAAAGGCGCAGCTTTCCGCAGGGGAGCAGCGCGGTGCCTGCCAAAGCACGCCTCGAGGAGGAGCTGGCATTTCGCAGCAGCGTGTGGCGAGTCATGGATCGGGCTGGTCGCCCATGGGCTGGGCTGTGCCCGGGGCAAACCCCAACCCGCCGCGGCGGCTGGGCACGGGAGCTGAGGAGGATGATGCTGTGCATCCCTGACGCGCTGAGATTTGCAGGAATTCACACCAAAACACCGCAGGAGCCACCACGGGGTGCCCGGAGTGCCCCGTCAGGTGCCCCTCACCTGTGCCCACACTGCCGCAGCGACACAGAGCGGCTGCCACGGCCACGTCCCGCTGCCGGAGGGGACCGAGCCCCGCCGCCACCGTCACCGCCACCGCCTCTGCCACCGCACGGAGCCCCGGCCGAGCAGGTGCGGCCGCGCTCCTCCACTTCCTTTGCCCCATTTATGACATGATCATCCTCTAGCACCGTGACTGCTAAATTAAAGCATTGCTGCTAATTAGAGCTTTCAGTGCCTAATAACTAATGCCATTATTCGGCTCGGAGGTGCCCGGCCGAGAGGGCAATCCCCCCTCCCCGCCCCCCCAGCATCTCTGACATCTGCCCCGGTGCTCAGGGGACACCTTTGTCGCCGCAGCAGGATGTGACCCACGGCCTGGCCCTGCACCCAGGACAGGGCTGAGCCCCTGGGGCCGCACAGGATGAGGAGCCCCGATCCTCCCGCTGAGCCCGGGTCACCTCCCTCACCCCGGGCACTTCGGCAGCACCGATGGCACCGGCGCTGGGTGGCACTGAGAGCATCGGGGGGGAAGCCGCCATTTGGCCCCCTCCCCACCCAGCAGCACGGAGGGCAGGGCGGGCATCCTGACAGCGGGGTCCCCCTGCGCGCCGCGAATGAAAGGGCAGAGCTGGGACTTTGAAACTCCAAGCTTTATTGAGTAGCTTCGGCATCGCGTGCATCACACGGGGGGAGGCGGGAGGCGAGGCCGCGGGGGCACAGCGGCGGCCGGGGGAACGCTTGCTCCGCTCCCCGCGCCCCGGCACGGGCCGGGGGCTTTAGTTGGTGGGGTGGTAGGCACCGCGCTGGTGCCACTGCATGTCCCGGATGCGCCTGACCGACTGGATCTGGGGGTGCTGAGCGCCGAAGTCTGAGCTGTCCTTGTAATCCCCCTTTTCAAACAGGTACTGGTAGCCCCGGTAGCCAGGGTACTGGTATCCCACCCACCTGGCAAGGCAAGCGGAGGGGTCATACAACACACGAACATCGCCCGGCAGAGCCCGGCCCCGCGGGGATGCTCCGGCACCGCCCGGGCCCCAGCCCCGCCCGGCCCGGTACTCACGTTCCGCTCTGCACCCGCACGGACGAGACCTTCTCCTGGTAGCCGTGTGCGTGGAAGCTGGGCACATCGTCGTCTATGATTTCGATCTTCTTGCCGGTGAAGCTGGGGTTTTCGTACAGCACGATCTTGTGCTCCTGGCTGTCCTGCAGCCGGGAGAGC